>JBBPBX010040199.1:4664-17475 GCA_038048925.1 Garcialebias charrua | reverse complement strand
AGCTCCCGTTTCAAGGACAGCAAGGATACACGCAGTCTGTGGCAGGGAATACAGACCATCACAGACTACAAACCCCCCCCCCCCAGACCTGTGACAGCTCAACCTCTACGCTGAATGAACTGAATGAGTTCTTCGCTCGGTTTGAGGCAAGTAACAGCACACCTGCACATAAATTCCCCCCCTCTCCTGATGGCCAGGTGCTGGCGCTGTCCTCAGACAGCGTAAGGCGATCATTCATCAAGATTAACGCCCGGAAGGCCTCTGGTCCTGACAACATACCTGGTCGTGTGCTGAAGGACTGTGCAGGGGAACTCGCAGCGGTCTTCACGGACATCTTTAACATCTCACTGAGCCAGGCCATCGTCCCCACCTGTTTCAAAGCCACCACCATCATCCCTGTCCCAAAGAAGGCAACGCCCGCATGCCTCAATGACTATCGCCCAGTAGCACTCACCCCCATCCTGATGAAGTGCTTTGAACGGCTAGTCATGAAAAGCATCACATCTGTCCTCCCTGCCTCCCTGGATCCCTTCCAATTTGCATACCGACCTAATCGCTCAACCGACGATGCCATCTCCTCTGCCCTCCACACAGCTCTCACACATCTGGACACGAAGGACTCTTATGTTAGAATGCTGTTCATCGACTTCAGCTCGGCATTCAACACCATCATCCCCCAACAGCTCATCCATAAACTGGACAGTCTGGGGCTGAACACCTCAATGTGTAACTGGCTGCTAGACTTCCTGACCGGGAGACCACAGACAGTACGGATCGGGAGTAACACATCTAGCACCATCACATTGAACACAGGGGCCCCACAAGGATGTGTGCTGAGCCCCCTTCTATTCACCCTGCTAACACACGACTGCACACCATCGTACAGCTCCAACCACTTCATCAAGTTTGCGGACGACACAACAGTGGTAGGTCTCATCAGCAACAACGATGAGACGGACTACAGGAACGAGGTGAGCCGCCTGGCCTTGTGGTGCGGACACAACAATCTCACTCTCAACGTGGAGAAGACAAAGGAGATTGTCGTGGACTTCAGGAAGAGGGATGCACAACATGCCCCTCTGACCATCAACAGCACCGCAGTGGAGAGAGTGGACAGCACCAAGTTCCTGGGAGTGCACGTCTCAAAGGACCTGTCCTGGAGCAGGAACACTGCAGCACTGGCGAAGAAGGCTCACCAGCGCCTCTACTTTCTCCGCAAGCTGAAAAGGGCTGGAGCTTCAACCTCCATCATGTGCACCTTCTACAGAGGTGCCATAGAAAGTGTCCTGACCAGCTGCATCACTGTGTGGTTTGGTGCATGCACTGCATCCTGCCGCAAGAGCCTCCAGCGCATCGTGAAAGCAGCTGAGAAGATCGTCGGCACCTCCTTGCCCTCACTGCAGGACTTACACAGCAAACGCCTCACTCGGAAAGCCCACCGCATGGCAGGTGATCCCACACACCCACTACACAGCCGCTTTAGACTGCTGCCATCAGGGAGGAGACTGAGGAGTCTCCAGGCTCGTACCAGCAGACTGAGAGACAGCTCTGTTCATCAGGCAGTCAGAATGCTAAACACTCTGCCTGCTCTGCCTCCCCTCCCATTTGAACTGCCTTAACACAAAAAACTTTCTCACACATTACCACTCAACACAAAGATTTTAACACTGGACTCTGTGTCATCAAACGGGTTATTCACTAAACTCTCGGTCATGTGTTCATTCAGTTTGCACTACTTCTCATATTTGCACTAATGTTTGTATTACATTACTGCCTATAGTCATACTACTGTTTACATTCACTGTTTACATTTATTAATACTGTTTACATTTACACTACTTTTATCTACACTACTGCAGATACATATACAGCATTCTCTGACTAGCCTTATCTAAGGATGCCAAATGTGCCTTATGTGCCTTACTTCATATGCCACTTTGCCTCTATACCAACATCAACTACCTCATACATATACTGTGTACATCAACTTATATGCTGCTGTGCCACTCTTTGCAAATGTCAACGCTAGAAACTTCAGTTTATTTTATAGATTTACGTTTTTATACTTTTCATACTACTATGCAAAAACTCAGGACAGTATTACACTTTTATTATTTCATTTTATGCTTATGTTCATTGGGTGTTTTAGTGTTTAGTGTTTCAGTGTTGGTGTAAATTTTCATACTTTTATACTATTATGAAAAAACTCAGGACAGTATCACACTTTTTTTACTATTTTATGCTTATGTTTATTAAATGTTTTAGTGTTTAGTGTTTAGATGGTTACTGTTGCACCGAGGGACTGAGAGAAACGCAATTTCGGTCCTGTGTATGTCCTGTACATATTGCAGTTCTGACAATAAAGTTGACTTTGACTTTGACTTTGATATGAACTAAGAAAAATATCAACTAAAAATACACTAAGCACTAATAGCATAGAAAAACTTTACTCCAAACAGTAGCACGAACATGAGTCTGTATGAGCATATGGTCACAAATGAACACAGCAACGTGAAACAGATCAACAGCAACATGAAACAGATCAGCAGCAACATGAAACAGATCAGCAGCAACATGAAACAGATCAGCAGCAACATGAAACAGATCAGCAGCAACATGAAACAGATCAGCAGCAACATGAAACAGATCAGCAGCAACATGAAACAGATCAGCAGCAACATGAAACAGATCAGCAGCAACATGAAACAGATCAGCAGCAACATGAAACAGATCAGCAGCAACATGAAACAGATCAGCAGCAACATGAAACAGATCAGCAGCAACATGAAACAGATCAGCAGCAACATGTGATATTTCACAGTGATTATTCTGGTTAGATATTCATGAGTCTAACAGCCTCAGGGTAGAAGCTGTTCCTCAGTCTAGTGGTTCTACACTTAATGCTCCTCAACCTCCTTCCTGAGGGGAGTGGGGCAAAAAGTGTGTGTGCTGGGTGAGTGGGGTCCTTCATGATGCAGGTGGCTCTCTTCCTGCATCTGGAGGTGTAGATGTCTGTGATGGTGGGGAGACTGACTCCAACATCTTCTGTGCAGCCTTCACCACTCTCTGCAGAGCTTTTCTTTCTGCAGCTGTGCAGCCTCCATGCCACACGTTGATGCTGGAGCACAGGATGCTCTCCACTGCACACCTGTAGAAGGAGGTGAGGACTGGGCTGCTCAGACCAGCTCGTCTCAGCCGTCTGAGGAAGTAGAGTCTCTGATGACCTTTCTTGATCAGGCTGGTGGTGTTGTTGCTCCAGCTGAGGTTATCATTCATGTGTACACCCAAGTACTTGTAGCTGGAGACCACTTCCACCGCAGATCCTCTTATGTTCAGTGGGGTGTGGGTGTGTTTGTTCCTTCTGAAGTCCACAATCATCTCCTTTGTCTTCTTCACATTCATGTGAAGGTTATTCTCTTTGCACCAGCTCTCCAGATGTTCCACCTCCTGCCTGTAGCTGGACTCATCATTGTTTGTGATGCATCCCACCACAGCTGTATCATCTGCAAACTTTACAATATGACAGCCTGGATAGGTAGCTGCACAATCATACGTGAGCAGAGTGAACAGGAGAGGGCTCAACACACCTCCTTGAGGAGAGCCAGTGCTGAGGGTTATGTTGGAGGAAGAGAAGTGAATCCTCACTGACTGTTGTCTGTTTGTTAAGAAGTCTAGTACCCAGTTGCAAATGGAGGGGCTTAGTCCCAGTGTGAATAGTTTGTCCATCAGGGTTTGGGGGATCATGGTGTTGAAGGCAGATGTGAAGTCCACAAAGAGCATATGGATGTATGAGTCCTTCTGTTCCAGGTGGGTGAGAGCAGTGTGGACCACAGAGGAGATGGTGTCCTCTGTTGATTGGTTCTCGTAGTATGTGTACTGATGAGGGTCTTCATTGATGTTGATGGATGTTTTGATGTGGGTCATGACCAGTTTTTCGAAGCATTTGGCGACTATGGGGGTGAGTGCCACTGGCCGATAGTCATTCAGACCAGTCACTGTGGAGCTTTTTGGGACTGGGATGATGGTGGCAGTCTTCAGGCAGGTGGGAACTGACTCCAGGGCAAGTGAGGTGTTAAAGATGTCAGCCAGCACACTGCAGAGCTGATCAGCTCTCAGTGGTCCACTGTCTGTAGATGCTGGTGAAATGGGTGTTCCGGGTTGTTTTTTTTATGGACAATAGTTTGTACTTTGACAAATCACAATGAGACAGAAATTATTTCAGTATGACACAATATGACATAATATAACATAATGAATTACATTATTATGTAATTTAACTGTATGATATAATAAAACACAATACAATACATTAGAATTCAATGTAAGACATAATAATAGCCTATGACACAATATGATACAAAATGACACAATTCAATGATACAATATAGTACAACACAATACTGTATACAATATGACTCAATACAATACAACACAGCAACTTTTCTTAAAATCTGGTACATCTCTCCCTGTACTTGTTATAAGATTAATGTATTGAACTATGAATTTTAGTCTCTAATTAGAAAAAACTAAATTCATAAATGAATGCACATCTTCTGGCACAAAAAAACAATATAACACAATAAGATACAAAGTCATTCAACCTCCTATGGTACATTTACACACAATATACAATCTGACAAAATATATTACTGTTGTCCAATACAGTTCAATAGGATACTGCACAGTGGTTCTCAACCCTAGTCCTTGCGGAACACCATGCTGCATGTTTTAATAATAATAATAAACTTTATTTGTATAGCACCTTCCTACAATGCCTTGCATTGACCAAGGTGCTTAACAGGATAAAAAGATGAATAAACTGGAACAATAAATCAGTGAAAATAGAATAAAAAACAACAGCAATAAAAGAAGGCAATGGAAATAAAAATGATACATACTAAAATACCAAAAGTAATAAAAGTTACACACTGAAAGCTTTTTTGAACAAGTGGGTCTTCAGTCTGGTTGTTTTCCTTCTCAAACACACCTGAGTCAATGATTTTTTTACTTTGTCATATTCCGCAGAAGCCTGTTTATCACCCATTTATTAAAATCCGGTCTGTTGGAGCAGAGAAACAACTAAGACGTGCAGTATGGCATTCCTTAAGGACCAGGGTTGGGAACCCGTGCGATACAACAACACATAACTGACTCGAAACGACCTGATTGGAAGTGATCAATCCCCAGCCTGTGTCCAATAAGCATTAACCCACTGCCTGTCCCTCCTGATCCACAACACTTTAAAGGTCTTCACTGCAACTTCTGAGGCTCTGTTGATCAGATTTGTTGTTCAATGGGCATACATCGGGTACACCACCCTGTCTGCAGCAATCTTCATCCAGCTCAGTGTACTCTCCCCCTCTCTGGTGTCAGCCTCTTCCATCCTCTCCTCCCAAGTTGCTGTTAACTTTAACACAACATAAGTAGGGCTGTTGCAGATCAGTTCTGACAGATTTTTGATGGAGCTGTATTGCGTGTCCAGTAGAAAGCGAACGCAAACTACATTTTGAGCCAGAGTAATAAAAAAGACAGCTTTGTCTCCTATGACAGATGAGAGGAAGCAAGCTTTTAAGAGCCAGTCTGAGGATGTGGTTATGCAGAGTTGATCAAATTAATATGTAAAATTCTCTCTGGAAAAGGATGCCATAACCCTAAAACTTTAGGGCTGAAGTGGTCTTTACATTGTCTGACATAAAGATGCTGTAAATGTCTCTTTAGGCACTCATTCAAGATAATGTATGTGTGTGTGTATGTGTGTGTTCCAAAAGCCCTCTGCTGATTTTAGCCACACTGTTCTCTGCACCTTAATGAACAGAAGTGCCATAGACGCACACCCTTTCCATTTATTATTGCTTTCTCTCATTATGGCTTGAACATCAACGTGTGCATTTACCCCCCCTCCCTCAGCGTAATGTGTGCACGGTCCTGTTGGTGCTCCGTATGTATGCTTGTGTGTCCATGTGTATGCATTAAATCTGCTCCACCGTGGTCCCAGGCGTGTGATTGGCTGCGGATGAGAGCTAAGGTTGGCACAGCAACATTTCCGCTGAAGGCCGTAAAGCAGTAGGCCTTCAGCCTACTAGAGCGCAGGCAGCATCTGCCTCTCCGCTGCTGCCAAGATATACACAGTTACACACACACACACACATACACACATGCTCTCTGACATGCACAGTTTTGCTTTAGCACTCATAGAGATTAGCATACATGTGATGACACACAGTAGCTAATGCACAATCTTTCATTTGGCTCTAGATCTCCTGTGCCAGTCTATTCTCTTGGCTGGCACTCGATTGGTATTTTCTCTCCTTGCTGACCTCGCTCCAACTCTCCTTCTATCTCTGCTGCACAACTGCACTTTGTCCTGCTTTTACCTGTCCTTTTACCTCACATACGCTGAGTTAAAGAGTTCCTGTAGGCCCACCTTCGCAACATGGTGCTCATTGTTCTCCTTCTCCACATTTTTTCCCCCTCAGTGAAAGCACCATATAGTCATTACAGGTCTGCCCATGTTCTCTTTTGCTGTCTTGCACACATTCGGATAACACATATACACAACAGCACAGACACAACACTATAGGGCTATTCATCTGTCTAAAGCAGTAGCTTATGAAAGGTCAGCTTTTGAGTTATGACAGACTCTCCTGGCCAGAGCAGCCCAAGCGTGGGTGGCGGAGCATCGACTTTGTGTGTGGGAACGCACATCAGTGTGGACGACGGGTTTAGATAGTTGATGGTAAACAAGTGTTTGCAGTTGCTCATGGACACGGGTGTATCTTTGAGTGTTTGGGTGGAGAGGAAGTAATGCATCATGAGTTTCATCTCGCGTTAGAGCCTTTTTGTTCATATGTGTCGTAAAGATTCAGACAAATGGGTTTAGAAAGATGAATAACAAGAAAAAGTTAACTAAAGTTACGGAAATGAAAAAAAAAACCGTCACATGCTGATCATTTTATCTGCTTTTTTTCATTTATTTGATCATTAAAATAAAAAAATGGATGATTAGATGAATATTTAAAACCTGTTCACATCTCTCACAGCGCGGGGTTGTTTATCTCGGCGTGCAGAGAACAACTGCACTGAGACGCTTTATGTTCTCCAGACCCTCTGGACATGTTTGCACACTATTGATAATCAATAGCATTTTTTCCCCTACTTTTTCTGCATGAAAGGAGTTTCAGTATTTCTTTTTGTATCTTACTGTGTTTCTTGCATCTATAATACACGGACATGTACACGCTGTGTGAACAGTTTCAAATAAATGTGCAAATTTTTGAGCTGTTACACACAGACAAGAACAAACAACATGTTTATTAGCCTGCTTCACCATATTTCCTCTGCCTGAAGAAAAGAAAGTAAGGTAGCATCGAGGTTGAGCGGTCTCTGCTTGCCCAAAAATTAAATAATTGTGGCAGAGACTTTAAACCAGCCTTTTGGCAGGAATGAGCTAAAATGTGTGTTCCTGCCTGCTGTTACTGTAATTCTCCTTATTTTGCAAGCGAGAACACACCCTCTTATTGAAAGCAAGACTCTCATTTGCACAATCCTTTTGTCATTAAACAACAACCACGATGATCGTCAAGATTCTTGGTTTGTCTAAAGCGGGGTGGGGGTTCCAGAGATATTCAAACAATCAAAGGGTGCATGCTTTTTAAAAATTGTTTTATTTTCATTTATGTGGGAGTTCTGTTTTTCTGCAGCCTCTGAAGTCCCACAATGGCATTAATCAGCCACACCTGTGGTCCAAACCCTTGATGAGCGCCAGGCGCATATAAGACACAGAGGAGCCTCGGTGTCATCCTCGACACCACTCTCTCCTTCACTTCTCACATCAACTATATTACTCGGTCTGCCTATTTCCACCTCCGTAATATTAACCGTCTCCGTCCTTCTCTCACACCCCGCTCCACAGCCATCCTGGTGCACAGTCTTGTGACTTCCCGTATCGATTACTGCAACTCCCTTCTCTACGGCCTCCCCAACAAATCTCTCCACAAGTTACAGATGGTCCAGAACTCAGCTGCCCGTGTCATCACTCAAACCTCCTCCTATAACCACATCACTCCTGTCCTGCAGCAGCTCCACTGGCTCCCGGTTAAATCACGCATCATCTTCAAAATTCTACTCCTCACGTTCAAAGCTATCCACAACCTTGCCCCTCCTTATCTATCTGACCTCCTACAAATCTCCATCCCATCACGCTCTCTCAGATCCTCCTCTTCACTACAACTCCATGTACCCTCTGCCCGCCTCTCCACCATGGGGAGCAGGGCCTTCACCTGCTCTGCCCCTCACCTCTGGAACGCTCTACCGCCAGACCTTCGAAACACCACCTCCCTTTCTCTGTTCAAGACAGCCCTGAAAACACATCTCTTTAGACTAGCTTATCATTAACTTTACTAAATGTATTTTTATCATTTTGCATTTTATAATCTTTATGTATTTTATATTTCAATTTGTCGCTGATAATGTTTGAACTGTATTGGTTTGTTAAGTGTCCTTGGGTGTCCTGAAAGGCGCTTTTAAATAAAATGATGATCATGATTATTATTATTATTATTATTATTATTATTATTATTGTTATTATTATTATATAAGGCTGCAGTAGAGCTCTACTCCCCTGCTGAAGCATTACATGCCTAAAAAGTTATGTCTGGTCTTCTGGACATTCAAAAAACAAAACAAACAAAACAACAACGTAGAAATGTTTTTTCTTTCCTCTTTTTTCTTTTTTTTTTTTTTTTTTTTTTTTTTCCATTTATAGATGGCCTCCCTTCACACCTTATAGCCATCCTCTCACTCCAATATGTATTTTTTTTATTTTATTTTATTTTTTATTTTTATTTTTTTTTTTTTTTTTATTTTTTTAAATAGAGAGAAAGAAAGAAAAGAGAAAGTGAGACAACAAAACAACAATTATCCACAAAAAGAGCACAAGGCAAACACACCAAACCTCCGTCCACAATCCTGCAAAGCACATGACAGAACACAGCAACGAAACATACAAGCATAAAGACTGATAATATTCATGACCTTGCATTAGATTTCTATATATAAACATACCCATACCTACAAATATATATACAGTATACATACATATATATTTATATTCATTTATATACCCATCTACATATATCTACATATACATCCCTGCATCCATTTGTGTGTGGTTGTGAGCATGCATAAGTGAATAAGGTTCCTCCAATAGAACATTTAGTAGCGATTGTGAAGTATCAGAGATCTGTCCCCCCAAAGCCCGAGACAGACGAAAGGGCGATCAAAGCCCAAGACCCCAGGAAGGACCCCGAGCCCAGAGTCCCCAGGACCACCCGAACAGGACGAGCCACTCGTCCACTCCCCAGATCCGACCAAGGGGAAGAACCGGACGAACCCCACCAGGGACCACAAAAAACAACGTAGAAATGTTTTTTCTTTCCTCTTAAATACTTCTTCAGTCTGAGGTGCTGTTTTCAGCTCAGTCTTGTAAATAGCACCTTATCATAGTGGATCAACCAGTTTGCTGCTGACAGACAATACCAGCTGTTCAGATGATTAAGGGGCCGTTTACACGGCACATATTTTGAGTGAAACCGCACCTTTCTCTCTGCGGTTCTGCTGTTCATTTGCACGACACCACTGGCCCCCCTCTTTGAATCTGGAGGTTTCTGAACCCACCTTCCAGAGTGGAGGTTTTTTCGCTGACTCCCCGTTGATAACATAAACATCTCCCGCTGAGCCTTTGTGTAAAAGCACATGTGCGCATGCACGTGCGGACAGACGGCATATTTCTATCAGCAACAATGGTGGCGGACACACACCACTTTCTGAACTACGACTGATGGAATATATTTTGAGTCTCATATTTAATTAATCTATGTAGCTGCTGTTAATGACATCTGTGTTGGAAGAGACAGTTGGATCGCCTCCCTTGTTTCTCACAGCAATCAGCCTTGATTCCACTCACCTGTCCAGCTCTCATCTAGTTCACCTGCTCTGCACCCTTTATAAGCTCCACTCTCACTCTCCACCAGTGCTGAAATATTACACCACTCATGGTCCCTGCAGTGGTGCAGAAAGTACTCAAACACAGTACTTTAGTGAAAGTACAAATAAACAGTCAAAAATGTACTCTAGTAAAAGTAGAAGTACCATATTAATGTTTTTACTAAAGTAAAAGTAAATAAGTACTTGCAGGGACAGACACAAACTGCAGCGCATTGTGCGCTCTGCTGAGAAGGTAATCGGCTGTAGTCTCCCATCTCTCCATGACCTGTACGTCTCCAGGACTGTGAGGCGAGCAGGTCGGATCACAGCTGACCCTTCTCACCCTGCATACGGTCTGTTCGAACCACTCCCCTCAGGCAGGAGGCTTCGGTCAATTGGGACCAGAACCTCCCGCCATAAAAACAGTTTCTTCCCCTCTGCTGTCAGACTTTTGAACACTCATAACCATGTTACCCCATAACTTGCCTTGGTCGCTGTATTTTGTATTTTGATTGGGAATCACTGTATCACTGTATTTTGATTGCGCCACTCTAATTGCGCTGTTTCCTAGTAGGTTTTGTTCACTGAATATTGCATTGATGTTCTATGGTTTATGTTATTTTATTTTTTTATTTTTATTTTTTTATGTTTTATGTTTCTATATTTTATGCACCGCTATGCCGAAGCAAATTCCTAGTCTGTGAATCCTGTTCATTGACAATGGCAATAATAAACTGAATCTGAATCTGAATGTATTACCTAATACAATGATCTACAATATCATAGTGTGCCTACTGTATGTATATTTTCTGTAATACAATAATAGTGTTGAGCCATTTTAATGAACAATGCTGCAGATAATACATGTTTTTATTGTGTTTACTCTGTGGCATCATTGTGTTTCTTGTGAATCTGTGCGTCAGAATTTCAGGGATGACATGCAGAGTTAAATGCCATTAATCAAAATAAGAAAAAGGAATGATTATACCTATGAAAGTTTTTACAGTATTTAACACAAAGTAAAAACAATGTGTAATTTTAAACTGCATTAAACACATTTAAGTCAAAGTACTCTGCCTGAAAAAAGGCACATTAGACCTAACAAAGGAATATCTGATAATTTCAACTGCAGTTTGTCAACTCTAGTTAAAATACTGTCTAGTCAACCTTGTAATGGGTCAATAGTAATAATAATAATAATAATAATAATAATAATAATAATAATAATAATAATAATAATAATGAATTCAATTTATAACGCACTTTTCATTAATGAAAATCTCAAAGTGCTACAAGGTGCAACAGAATTAAATGTCAATAAAACAAGTAATAAAACAAGTAAAATCAATAACAGTATCAACTAAGATCAAAAGTAGAATCATGAGGAGGTAGAGTATGCTCGGTTGAAAAGAAAGGTCTTCAAGCCGCTCTTAAAGTCAACCACAGACTGTGGGGCTCTCAGACAGTCAGGAAGAGAGTTCCACAGGCGGGGGGCAGCCACACTGAAAGCCCGGTCTCCCATGGTCCTTAATTTGGTTCTCGGAACGTGAAGGAGATTACTGTTCTGTGACCGCAGCGACCGGGTGGATGAGTATGGAATAAGAATATCCTTCAGATAATCTGGTGAAGCTCCATGTAAGCATTGATGTGTAATGAGAGCAGTTTTGTACTGAATTCTGTAGGCGACAGGAAGCCAATGAAGGTTATGGAGAATGGGCGTAATATGTTCAAATTTACGAACTCTCAACAAGATCCTTGCTGCACTGTTTTGAATATATTGAAGTTTCTGAAGGTTTTTGCCAGGGATTCCAATAAACAGGGAGATGCAGTAGTCGAGCCTGGAGGAGACAAAAGCATGGAAATAGTGAACAATATTTTAACTTCCTGACACCATTTTCAAAACTTGGACCTGAGTGTGGAGCCATTTGGAGACATCTCTTTTCTCCTAACATCCCATGAACTGACACATTTTAACACTGCAGCAAGAATTTCTTGTTCAAGTTCAGAAGAAGTTGGCTTTCAAAGTTTTTTTAGTCCAGTCTGGCTCTTTTGGGATAGAGGATCTGTCCTGCTGTACTGAACAGTCTTTCAATAGTTTTTCAATAGTCTTTCAATAATCTTTCAATAGTCTTTCAATAATGTGATGGGTGGTGTGTATCTTCTGGCTAACTCTCGCGGCGCGGTGGAATCCATTTTGAGTGTCTTAGTGGTGCTGTGGGTGCTCCCAGCTCAATGATGTATATACTAGAATATACGTCATTGGCTCAGCTCTTCTTGAAGGCAGGTCTAATGTTACCTGTCCACTTTGCAGTGATTCAATGGACCAACTCCCCTCTCGAAATCAGTTATTTTCAAACTAACAACAAATCAAAAAGCTGCAACGTGAATGTAACTTGTAACAACACATTATAGAAATGTAGTGTAGTAGAAAGTACAGATACTTCATGTAAAATGTAGTGGAGTAAAAGTAAAAGTACCCACATTTAATTCTACTTAAGTAAAGTACAAATACATGAAAAATGTACTTAAGTACAGTAACAAAGTACTTGTACTTAGTTACATCCCAATAGTGAAGCCTTTCATCATAGTATCTTGTTCCCTTTGTATCCTTGCCTTGAACCTTCGCCTGTTTTTTGACTCCTCGCCTCGCCTTGCATGCCCCTTTGGATTTTATCTGCCTTTCCGAACAAGGTTTTTGACTCTGCAACTTGTCTAACGACTAGGGGTTGAACGCCTACATCATTTTAAAACTCGACATTAACATAATAAAACTCGAGTAGTTGATGACGTCATAGGATCTCAAGATGCAAAAAAAATTAAAAAGAAT
>JBBPBX010040198.1:16964-29492 GCA_038048925.1 Garcialebias charrua | reverse complement strand
TTAACAAAAAATCTATATTTATCGAGGAATGGTGTTCTAAAGGGGTATGGGCTGTGGCGCATTTCATGGACAACGAAGGAAACATCTTACAATATCAAGAGTTCTGTAAAAAATTTCAACTACATTGTGATGAGAAAAAATATAACCAAATTTTAAAGGCTATTCCAGTCTCTCTTAGGGCTATGGTGAGACAAGATATTTTATTCTCTGATATTTCCCCTGGTCTGAAACAACTCTGTATTGATGGAGTTGCTGTCTCTGATTATCAATGCAACAACAAATTTTTGAGAAACAAATTACTGCATCACTATTCTCCTAATTTAAATAGGAGACAATATATTCTGAAGGACTTTAGTAAAGCAGACATTAAAAAGATCAGAACTAATTTTTTATCATATCCAGTCCCGCCTAAAGCCAAAGAAGTTCAATTTAAAATCTTAAATAGAATTTATCCTACTAAGGAATTTCTAAGGAAAAAATTTAAAATGGACACTGGAAATTGTGTTTTTTGTGAAACAGAGAGTGAGAACCTGGAACATCTTTTCTTTGACTGCAGGGTAGTTAAACAATTTTGGCTTGATTTTAAAATGTGGATCCAATCCAAAGGGATTCAGCTACTGACTCTCACTTTGAAAGAAATTAAATTTGGGTTAATTAACACGATTGAAAATAATGAATATGCTATCAATAATTTGATTTTATTGGCTAAACATTACGTTCATAAATGTCGTTTTTTCAAATGTAAACCTAATGTGAACCACTGGAAGAATGAGCTAAAGTCCTATGCAAAATCTTTAAAATATGTAAATGAAAAAAATGCTGGCAAATTTCTTAGTTTCTTGGCTGATTTCAATTTCCTGATATAGTTTGTATTTTTATATATATTTTTTATTTTTTTATTATTGCTCTTTATCTGTTTTATTTACACTTTGTCATGAATCACCTTTTATAACTGATGATTGTAAGAATTGGTACTTGTTTGTTTTGTATTGTTAATTGTTAAATAAAGTTTAAAAAAAAAAAAAAAAAAAAAAAAAAGGTCAAATTTTGACTCAAAAGGATTTAGAACAATTTTTTGGTGCTACAACCTGATGCTATTATTGTTTAAATTCAGTTTTCACCTCTTTGATCTACCCTCAATATCATGTAACAACAAAATTAATGATTTTCACTTTGTCATTATGGGATACTAAGTGTATACAAGAAAATAGGGCAATAAATGTTTGTTATTTTTGAACAGGGTGGCAACACAAACTGAACAAAGTGGACTGGGTTTGAATACTTTGTGATGCCACAGTAAGTTAAGATTAATTTCATTAACGGAAATCAAAATGTCACAAGTCTACACATAAAACTGTACTAAAAAACAATATTTCTGAGAAATGTAATTGTTTGCTGTAATGTATGAACAGAAAAACAAATCATATAAAGAATCAGTACTGTACATACTTTCCGCTAAAGGCTCTGATTTTATTTCTGGTGTCTCCTCTGGGCCCATGTCTGCAGCCTGTTGACAACACACAAACACACAGAACAGGAAACATGAAACACTGAAAAGACTCTGCGACATAATTTTCTCCAACACTGATCTCAGACAGGGATCATCAACAGAACGGTTAAGGGAAATATATTTTCTAAGCAGATAGGAACAGGATTCTACAGGACACTTTGATAAAGGGTATTTAAAAGTTACAAAACTCATGCTAACTTTGTAAACATGCAATAAAAATATCAAGATAGCATATCTCTACGTGTCACTGGTCAGTATGAAGCATAATCATGTCTATAGTCATACACGTTCTTTAAACTAGTTACGGTATTGAACAAGTAGGATTTACAGTATTTTCTGGTGTATAGGTCGCACCTGAGTATAGGTCGCAGGCCTTGGAAAAAAAAACATAAAAAGGTGGGACCTATACATTGGAAAATACGGTATGTGTTATGTGGCTCCAATGACAAAATAGTTTTACAACCAGAGGTTACTTGATAAGTATATGTGTACAAAATGCTGCGCACTGAGCACAAAATGACAACTACCGGTACAGTACCGTACTAAATATGAGGTGAGAGGATGAAGTGGCAAAAATACGACAACCAGAACCTGAGTGACGAGCCAACAGCTAGTCTAAGCAGGAGCAAGACCAGAATTAACTTCCAAATTAAAAAAAACTTAAATTACTTAACAGCTTTTTTTTTTTTAAAGACAAACGTAACAGGAGCAGTTAGCAGTAGCACTTCCGGTGCAGCCTGGGGCACTTCGGGCCAGATCATTTAGATATTGTTGCTGGAATACTCATGTAATGCATAAATCTTCAGTAATCACAACTTTTGTCTTTCCCGTTTTCAGTCAGTGAGATTAATAAACTATTAAAAAGTCTAGACTCTAAAAAATCTGCAGGTCCAGATGAATTTCTACCTTATTTTTTAAGGTTGGCCGCTCATACCATCAGCCCTTGTGTCCCACATCTTTAACCTGTCCATAAGTCAAAACTCCATTTCCAGATGCTTGGAAAACAGCCTTTGTTTTACTTTTGCTGAAGTGATCCCACCTCACTGAACAACTATCGACCAATCTCTAAACTCTGCAGTTTAGCCAAGGTTCTAGAAAAACTGATAAACTCTCAATCAAAAATTACCTGGACTCTTTTAACATCTTACCTCTCCATCAATCTGGTTTCAGGAAACAATACAGCACAACTGCTTCACTGAAGGTTCTGAATGATGTTGTTGAAGCATTGGATGCTAAGGATTACTGTATTGTGCTGCACTTTTCTTAGACCTGTCTAAAGCTTTTGACACGGTGGATCATAACATCCTGTGTCATAAGCTCTCAGAAATCGGTTTCTCAGATCACACCATTGGTTGGTTTTCTAAGTATCTTTCCGATAGGAGGCAATGTGTTCAACATAATGGTACTTCTTCCAGTTATTTAACAATTAAAAATGGTGTACCACAAGGCTCAGTCTTAGGACCAACCCTCTTTACAATCTACATAGGTAATGTAGGTCAGAACATCCCTGATGCATCCTTACATATCTATGCTAATGACACAGTTGTTTATTGTTGAGCTTAAACAGTTGCTAAGGAAATGTGGGTGGGATAAGTGAAGCAGTCACACCTGTCTCCACCCTCATCTGCCCCACTCTGGGCCCTTGAGCAAGGCCCTTAACCCACACCATCTGCTCCCCCGGGAACCCTAGATATCCGCTCTCTGCTCCACACAGAGGGCTGTGGTAGCTCGGTGGTCGTGGTTGTGTCAGGAAGGGCATCCGGCGTAAAAACAATTGCCAAATCTTCATGCGACTAGTTCGCTGTGGCGACCCCTAACGCAGGGAGAAGCTGAAAAAAAAAAGTTGCTAAGGCTTTCCAGCTTTTGCAATCCGCTTTTGACATCATCCAGTCAGTACTGGATGATGACAAAACTGTACATCTCAGTTAGTACTGAGTTAGTGCTGAGGTAGTACAGTCAGTTTGGACGTAACTGTGATCATGCAGTCGCTGCATGCACTATGAATACAGCTGAGCCCAGGGTTGCCAGATAATTTTAAAAAATGACTTATTTACCACCTCCTTTTCTAAGCACATGTTCAAGAAACACAACACAAACTTCATCTTGCTCAAGATGAGAGTTCTGCAATGGAGTTAAATTCAAAGCAGTCTGCTCCTCCGACAAATAGTGTTAAATTATTATTTTATCTATGAATGTTTCTGTTAAATTATTATTTTGTATATATAAATGTTTCTGTTCAGTGCCCTGAGATTACTTCTTTTGTGAATTGACGCTATATAAATAAACTGAATTGAATCTTAGAACATCTTTACTCAGCACACACGACAGTTTAGGTCAAAATACTATCATCTGAAAGCCACAGTACTATAGTTCATAATTTCTTATCTGGCAACCCGACTGACATGGAAACTACAGCATTTGTCATGTAAACCAGCTCATTTTTTGTTTATTACCCCCAATAAACATAGAAAAAACACTAATGTTTCCACAGGTTGTTCTCGTGTAAACGGGGCCTTATACAGTAGTAGGTAGATCACTTGACTCGATCATTTCAAAAGTAGCTCACATGCTGAAAAAGTCTGGACACCCCTGCTCTAGAGAAATGTGGATATCCTAACTGGGCCTTCCTGAAAGCAGAGAAGAAACCCAAACAGGACTCCAGCCAACCATCAGGTGAAAAGAAGGAACCCAGACCCAGACCAGTGGTCATTCCGTATGTTGCGGGAGTTTCAGAGAAACTGAGACATTTATTTTCTAAACATAACGTCCCAGTGGTTGTATGTTGTATGGTCTGGAGACAGTGGCATTGACAAAAAGACAAGAGAAAGAACTGGAAGTGGCAGAAATGAAGATGCTGAGGTTCTCCTTAGGAGTGACAAGGATGGATAAGATCAGGAATGAGATCATCAGAGGTACAGCACATGTTGAACAACTGGGAGATAAAGTTAGGGAGGCCAGACTGAGATGGTTTGGACATGTCCAGAGGAGGGACAGTGGGTATATTGGTAGAAGGATGTTAGAAATGCAGCTGCCAGGAAAAAGACAAAGAGGAGATATATGGATGCAGTTAGAGAGGACATGAAGGTAGTTGGAGTGAGGACAGAGGATGCAGAGGACAGAGTGAGGTGGAGGAGGACTTGCTGTGGCAACCCCTGAAGAGGGAAAAGCCGAAAGAAGAAGAAGGCCCCAGTGGCTTTTAAACCCCAAAATACATTACGGCAAAGACTGGTTCATCCCAAAGATCCAGTCCCCCTGCACAAACAGAGTAATATTGTGTATGTTGTTCAGTGTCAGGAGGGCTGTGATCAGTCTTACATCGGGGAAACTAAACAGCCACTGGCCAAAAGGATGGCCCAGCACAGAAGATCAACATCATCAGGTCAGGACTCTGCGGTCTACACTCATCTCCAGGCCAGCGGTCACTCTTTCAGGGATGAAGATGTTCACATCCTTGATAGAGAGGAACGATGGTTTGAGAGAGGAGTAAAGGAGGCCATCTTTGTGAAAAGAAACCGTCCATCATTAAACAGGGGTGGAGGCCTCCGGGTTCAACTGTCCCCCTCTTACAATGCTGTTATTGCTAGTATCACTCAGCCCTCTGTGAATAGCAAACAACCATCAGGGTGCTAACGATCCATCGTTAGGCTGATGGTCCTCCTTGATCATGTGAGCAGCTGGTTTCGGCTGTCATCAGCCAACTGGTTGATCCACTGTGAGAGGGTGCTATTTATAAGACTGAGCTGAATACAGCACCTCAGACTGAGGAAGTCTTTCGGACGAAAGACAAAACGTTTCTACAATTTTTTTTTTGTTTGTTCTGTTTTTTGAATGTCCAGAGGACCAGACTTAACTTTTGCAAATTTCTTGTTCTTAACCCAAACTAGTTTGTTTTACAAAACAAAAGATGAAAAACCAGAACAAACAGAAGTTAAGGTTTCATAGCAGAACACGCTGTCCACACGACAACAAACAAGCAGTACAGAAAATACTGTCCAAAAATAATAACGCGAAACATGGATTTAAATGCGTAATTTAAACTTACGTATTGTAATTTTATACCTTGATTTTTAAGGATGAACGAGCAAATCATCTCAGGCGGTATTGACAAACATTCCTTGTAGCTCTTTTCTATCTGATCAAAGCTCTTTACAACACAATCTGTGTCCTCATTTACCCATTTATACAGCACTCTACTAGATCTGTACAAATAATAATCAGAGATTTATCACATTCATACACTGGTCATGGGACACACATCGGAAACAATGAGGGGTTCAGTGTCTTGCTCAGGGACACTTCAGCATGTGACTGCTGGTGGAATCGAACCCCCGACTCTCCCACTGGAGGACGACTGCTCTAACCACTCAGCCACAGCTGCCCCAAATAATAGCTTTAGCTGAAACATCGCAGATCTCATTCATCTGTCCCGTCTGGCTAATTTTCTTTAAGAATAAATTACATTTTATCTAGCCAACAGTTAAAGTCAAACCTGCAGATGAAACGAGCAGCAACGACCCGAAAGAAAACAGAATTCTTCTTCTTCTCTTTCCCTTCTTCTTCTTTTTCCGTTTTATTTGGCGGCTGGTTTTGTTGGAACATTACCGCCACCTGCTGGTTAAGAGTGTGAACTGGAATGACGCAAAAAATAATAATAATACAAAATACAAAATCCTCCATATTCAACAAAATTAAAAAATGAACAAATACAGTATATAAATAATAAATAAATAGAACTCATATTATTTCAAACAAATGAGTCTGTTCCAGGTATCTTACTAAAATGCTGTTACTATCGGTGTCTGATCTCCCCTGAAACTATTCAATAGGGTTGAATCTTTTATTTTAGTGAAACTGTTGATCATTTTAGTTCTTTCATGTCTGTATTTCTTGCAGATCAGTAACACATGCACTGTGGTCTTGCATGTTCTCTCCGTGCATGCGTGGGTTTTCTCCGGGTGCTCCAGTTTCCTCCCACAGTCCAAAAACATGCATGTTAGGCTGATTGGTAACTCTAAATTGACCCTGGGTGTGAGTGAAACAGGTCCCTCTTGTAAATGAGTCCCCGTGGCTCAACGAGGATAGCCTGTATAAATAAAGGTTGAATGAATATGAATAACATCCTGTTCAAGCCTGTGTGTCCAGTTCTGAGTGGTGATGTGAAAGTATCCTCTCTCCTGTTTCTTTCAACTCTTCTCATTTCTCCTGTTTTCCGTTGAATTCTATGAAACCATCAAACTTTTCTTTCTTCTTCCCATTGTTTTTGCCAAATTTTCCTTCATTCTCTTCATGATGCTTTTTATTTCTGCCCAAATTAATTTTAAATCTATTTCCACTGAGATGTTTTTGTCTCCGCTGTAGAAACATTATCTTCTGTTCCCTTATCAGTCAGGTCTCTCGGTGCAACACTATTGCTATGGGAATTGTGCCCCGCGCGATTACCTGAAGGAATACATTCACGCCTTTACGGCAGGGGGTGTCAGCGTCACCCCAGAGACCCCGCCCTCTGGGTACTTAAGACGCGGACGCCCATCCTACTTTCTCTTTTTGCCCTTCACCTCGCTTAAACCTGAACTTCGTGGGACTTCTCTGTTGTCACATTGCTCGACCAGAGGTGAGCTTGCTCCCTACGCTGAGCGTACAGAGAAATTTCCTGCGTATTGCTGGGCTGGCGAAAGCTAGTCCGGCACATTTTTCCTTAACCCCGAAGTTTTCTTCTTTTCTCTCTGCAGACTGCTTCGCTCGACGGCGCTAACTGCGTCACATCGCTACCCTGCTAAAAGTCGTAGCAGGCTAGCCAGCGAAAGCGACGCGATGGAGGAGACGTCTCGGACAAGGATTTTAAGAAAACTTGCTGGTTTTTTCTTGGACATGGCTCCCGAGAAAGGAAAGTGAAAGCCAAGATTTATGAAAAAGGCTAGCAGGGCGGCGAGCCCCAGCTCGCGTGCCTGCCCCAGCGGCTGCGGTTTTTCTCTCTCTGCGACAGACACCCACGAGGCCTGTCCTGTCTGCCTGGGCATGCTGCATGCGAAAATAGCGTTGGACTCTTGCCCACACTGCAGCCAGATGCTGGAGGCAGTGAGGAGACAACAGGTAGACTTTGTGGCCAAAGCCATGGGTGCAGCTGCGGCGCCAACAGACCCGGACCTCACAGAAGCTCTCACTCCCACGCCGGACCTCGAGAGCATGGATCTGGAAGACAGTACTCGGGTCGAAAGGGGTGACAACCCAGATGTGGCAGCTCCAATCGGAGACTCGACAGCTGAGTTTGACACTCGAGGCATGATGAGCGCGGATGAGATCTCGCTAACAGTCTCAGGTGAAATTTCTGGTGATGAAGCCGACAACAAGTACGAAGGAGAGGAGGAGGACCTCTCACACAACCCGGCGCCAGTGCTGCCGGAGACGGACACCTCCATCCCTGCTCTGTTCGACTTGTGCCACAGAGCGGCGGACGCGCTACAGATCCCTTGGCCAGAACCTCCACCTTGCCAACAGGTCACAAGGTTGGCAGGAAATTATTTTTATGCCAAACAACAGTCCACAACAAGGCACAGGATGCCCATCTTCCTGGATTTCCTCACAGAACTGACTCGCATCTGGGCTGAACCCAGAGCTCCCATGCTGCTTCCGCTCTCACAGTTCCTAGACGTGGCTGGAAGGGAGGCAGCAGGAATAGCCAACGTGCCACAAATGGAGGACACGCTCGCATCTCACCTGGCCCCCAGATCTTCTGGAACAAAACCAACTTTGTCCAGTAAGGCCTGTCGAGCCTCAGCTGCACAGCTTGAGAAGTGCTACAGAGCTTAGGGCCTCGCGGCACGCGCCATGAATGCATCCACAATGATACAGGCGTACCTGGCAGAAAAGCTGCAGGAGCTCCAGGTGACGACAGACAAACAGGCTGCCACGGAGGTGTTGGAAGAAGCCCGCAGGGCCACGGACTTTCTGCTCCGCATGATGGGGACAGCAGCCATTGCACAAGGCAGGTGTATGGCTGAGGTGGTCATTGCACAACGTCATCTGTGGATGACTCTGACAGACCTTCCGGAAGGTCAGCGGGTCCATTTTCTGCACCACTCGATAGAGCCGATGGGACTCTTCAGGAGAGCCCTGGACCGGATACAGACCAGGCTGGAGCAGAGGCGTAAACAGGCTGAGGCCCTCCGGGAGGGCATGCCGAGGAGAGCTTTGCCCCCCAGGGAGACAACCGGGAGCAGACCCGTGCAGCCTCGACACCGCTCAGCCACACGTCATCCTCCACAGAAGAGGCCGGCGTACGAGGGGGAGCACCGGCAGAGACCTCCACCGGGTCCACCTCAGGCTGGTCAGTCCTGGAGTAGGAACAGATTTGTCCCCCGCCAGGCGGTCCAACAGAGGACCTCTTCGGCGAGTCGTGATGCAAGACAGAAGCGAGCCTGACGAAACAGGCCCTCTGCTCAGTTCTGCTGGCTCGTCCGCCCAAGTAGTACGGGAGCCAAAGTTTACATGCCCAGACTTTATTTGTAAGAGAATACAAAAAGCTGATGACTTTACTGTATGCACAAAACATGAATGTTCTGATGTATGTGAAATAAAGTCAAAAGGTTGTTGTACAAAACACAAAAGAAAAATTCAAAGAACAGTTTCGCCCTGTTTCTTGACTCAAAAAAAAAAGTGTGATCAACAACAACACAGCTCCCCTCTGATAACAATCGCTATGAAGGGTGGGGGCTGCCACCCCCCTCCCTCATGGTCCACGGGGTGCTAGATCAGAACAATAAACCCCAGCAGGTTGCCCCGAGACTGTCTGCAGCAAACAGACCCCGAGGCGTCTGCAAGCAAGTAAACTGGCTCTCACGAGACCGGGTGAGGGGGGTCAAACATTTACCTCCCTCACCGCCGGAACTCAGAGGGCCGACAATACACAAATCCCCCAAACTCGTAACACGTCCGCATGCCTGGGGGGCGTGCCAACAGAACATGGTGGCCATGACAATGTACCGTCATGGCCCCCAAACGCACTTCAGCGGATGAGAGCACTGAGCCACGGGGGGGCTAAAACAAGAGCCTGCAAGCCCGGGCCAGACTCACAGGCTGACAAAAGGGACAACAATAATGTTGCAGGAATTGTAAATAAATGTTGTTACAAAACAGGAAATGCAACTGGGCGGAATCAGATACTTCTTCCTCGTGCCCGAGAAAACCTGGACCTAATGAAATCGTCCAGGTTTGTAAGTGCTGAGCAGAAAAATGATAGTCGTGCAATTTTAGGCCCTCAAACTGGAACTGGCTTTTCATCCTGTAAAACCAGCAGTCCATGCACGACCAGTGAACCTGCAATGTGTAACCAAGCTCATCGCACTAGCCCAGCTGTGCTCCCCTTGTCGGGGGGTTTTCAGCTCAGTCACATTATTGCAAAAACGCGCCCGGATTACCGTATTTCTGGGCGTATGGGTCACCACCACCTCGGTCAAAACACGCCCGTAGGGGAAACGTGCCTGACACAGCTCCCTGGAGTCAAAGCCAGCTCCAGAGCAATGGTGGAGCCGGAGGCTTGTGAACCAGACCCGGTCACGGAGCGACCTGGAATCCGGAGATCTGTTTGCATACAAAACCTGCACGCCCTACGCGCTATGCTTCTCACTAAACGGAGCAAAAGCAGACATTCTGGCCCACGGCTGGCCAGCAGAGGCAATGCATTGCACCTCTTCCCTAGCACCCCCAGTTCGGGTGGTGCGGGAGCACACTTGCAGGAAGGATTCCTCCCTAATATTGTTGGCCCCCAGGGGGCCACAGGGCCCATGGCCCTCGGAGGTGTACTTAATTCTGGAACATGGACAACTGTTCCCCTTCAGGGGCCTGCTGACTCAACCACAAGAACAACCTCTCTACTTAAGCCCAGGACTGTGACAAATTTGAGCTTGGATGCTGAGAGGAACAAACTGATGGCCTCAGGCTTCCCCAGCAACGTGGTAAACACAATCCAGGGAGCGAGAGCAATGTAAACACAGACTCTCTATGTCACGTTTCACGCCTGTTAGATCAGTTTTTCTGTCACTCTGTGCATCGCTTGGTGTATCTGGCTCCTTTTCTGTCTTTTCTGTCATGTGGTGTGTTTCCAGTTTATCTCTGCTGCATGTGGGTGTCTCTGCTGCTTGTGGGTTTAGGTATGTCTTCACCTTCGAACCGGTTTGTTCACACTGCAGCTCTGATTAGGTTCGATCAGCTGCACCTGTCGCGGCACCCTTTATAAACCAGACTCCCACACCAGCTCGCTGCCAGATAATTGAACACAGTCATCTGTAAGTAAATATCACGCGCTCTTCCCTGTCCATTTCCTGGTTCTCGTATCCTCGCCTCTTTGATCTCCTGGTTCTCTGACGCCTCGCCTGCCTGACTTATCGCCTCCTGCTTCTCCTCCTCGGACTGACGCCCATCGGATTTATGTTTTGTGACCTTCGCCTGCCTCACCACGTCTCTTCGCCTTCTCCTGTTTGGATCTACGCTCTTCTGCTTCCCGGCTGTCGACCCCCGCTTGTGGGAATCCCCACCACGTCACTGGGTTACGTCACGGGCCCTCGCTGCGGCTGGCTGTTCCCCCCCACCGGCTTCAGCCCCTCCTGCAGCGGACCTGCGTCTCCACGCACTGAAAAGACCCCCATCCATCTGTGAGATGACTTGTTCCTACCTGTGGGTTCCCTCTCGACACCAGAACAGCTGAGCCAGCCTGAATATTAATAAAAGTTGTTTAAACTTTTTATCTGTTGTGGTGATTTTGGTCCAGCCATTTGGGGGTTTGTTACACTCTATGCTCGTAAATGGTGTGTTTTTGAAGCTTGGTGCATGGAAAGGAATATTGTTCCTTATTCCTGTGACCTGGTCCAGCTTCTTACCTTTCTGCAGGAACTGCTGGAGAAAGGCCGCTCCTTTTCCACAATTAAAGTGTTTTTATCAGCTATCTTGGCATGCCACGAAGGCTGGGGGGGAAAGACACCTGGTGCACACCCTCTCATGATAAGGTTCATGAAGGGTGTATTGAGGAAGAGACCTCCCAACAGGACTTTGACCCCTGATTGGGATCTCCAATTAGTCCTGAGTGCTCTCTGTGAGCCCCCCTTCGAACCATTAAGCGACATTAAGATAGATTTGCTATCTTATAAGACCGCTTTGCTCCTGACTCTTTGCTCGGCAAAACGTGTGGGTGACCTCCACGCTTTATCTGTGCACCCAATGTGCACCAGGTTTGCCCCTGATGGGTCAAAGGTCACCCTACGACCTAATCCTGCATATGTCCCAAAGGTTCTGACTTTGAACCCCAGAAGTCTGGACTTTGAACTCTCTTCATTTCCTCCTGCTCCCATCCTCACTGAGGAACAGAGGAGGCTGAGAGCACTCTGCCCCGTTAGGGCTTTAAGTGCTTACATTGAAAAAAACAGCTGATTGGAGGAAAACAAACCAACTGTTTGTATGTTTTGCCGTCCCGGCTACTGGCAGGGCCCTGTCAAAGCAGCGCCTCTCACACTGGGTGACTGAGGCCATTAAAAGGGCGCACAGTAGCAAAGGTCAACAGGTACCCTCTGGGGTACGTGCCCACTCTACTCGAGGCTTGGCCGCCTCGTGGTCACTGTTCAAGGGTGTACCAGTTGCAGACATCTGTGCAGCTGCGAACTGGAGCTCAACGAACACATTTGCAAAACATTACAGTTTGGACGTTACTGCGTGTGACGTCACTCAGGCTGTCCTCTCTAACACACAGTAGAGAGCGGCCGAGAGATGCCTAATGTATAAAGGCAGAAGTTCTCACAAGCATGCATTTTACTGAGCATTTCAAGGGCGTGAATGAATTACGTTCCCATAGCAATAGTGTTGCACCGAGAGACCTGACTGATAAGGGAACTGAAAGTTATGCACCATAACTCATGTTCCCTGAAGGAAGGGAACGAGGTGCAACACAGTTGGCCCTTTTCAATGCTGAAGCTCGGTGAAGTGCACTTGGAGAAAGTAGGATGGGCGTCCGCGTCTTAACCCTATATATAATA
>JBBPBX010040198.1:0-10318 GCA_038048925.1 Garcialebias charrua | reverse complement strand
AAGGCGGGCCGGGCCGGGCCGTTGAGGGCTGTGCAATGCGAAAACAGCTTCTGAGTGCATCTTGCCAGCCAGGTGAGCCCTAAAGCTGGGAGAGCCGTCCCATGAAGCCCCAGTGTTTCTTTTGCCACTCTCACTGGATCCTGACTGAACTTCCCATCTGGATCTGTGGTTCTCCTGGTTCCAACAAGAATAGCAGGGAAGTTTTATTTTGCTGACTTTTTCTGCTGTCCTTTGCAGACTTTTCCATTGGTACATTTTCATCTTTAAATCACTTCTTGGTCTGCTGCCTTCATACATCTCCTCCTACATGTCTTTGCGTGAGTGCAGTTACAGTGTGCACTCTCAGGACATGATTACCTGCAGTGTTCCATCAGTGAGGACTGAACTTGGAAAAAAGGGCCTTCTCCTATTCTGCTCCTGCTTCCTGGAATATCTTACAAAAAAGATCTGAAGCTCTCGACCTTTACCTCTAAATGGTTTTAAGAATATTTTGGAATCCTGGCAAAAACCAATGCAGATATGTTCCTGTTTTTGATTTTCTATATCTACCTTATAATGTTTTGCTGGTTTTGATACTTTGTTAAAATAAAAAAATAAAAAAACGATTTCTC
Organism: Garcialebias charrua; assembly: GCA_038048925.1. Lineage (NCBI taxonomy): Eukaryota > Metazoa > Chordata > Actinopteri > Cyprinodontiformes > Rivulidae > Garcialebias > Garcialebias charrua. The sequence continues at coordinate 9,707 of JBBPBX010040198.1, read as the reverse complement.
TCTTACGTTTGTCTATTGTTTATTGTTTAAGGAAATTCTACCATTGCTGTTCATCATTCTTTAGTTTGTAGCAGGTCACTCTTGTAAATTAGTCCACGAGGCTCAATGAGATTTACCTGACTAAATAAAGGTTGAATGAAAATTTACAGACAGTCAATGGCTACACCTTGACTTGTAAGCAGTGCCAAGATAAGCTAAAGAAACTGAAGTCTGCTTATAGGGTGATTAAGGACCACAACGGGTGGAGTGGCTCAAACACGATGACCTGTTATGATTCCGCCCACTTTTCATTGACGAGCCCGCCCACAGAAAGGGGAATCCATTCACAGTGGTAAATCACCTACACCTGAGAAGAACTGATAAGATGAGAGCTGAGTGGAATCGTACTTATCAAAGACAAAGCAGCTAAAGTGAGTCTATGTGAGGAGCCAGACTACTGTAGGTGTGATTCAGTAACCACATACATGTATGATTTCAACAAGCAGTGCAGTCACATTGCTTTTATCAGGCATCTCATGGTCTCATTCCAGAACCAGGTTGATGGCTGCCAGTAGTTCCATCTTGGATTTAGGAAGAGCAATACAGTTTTCATCTATAGTACAGGACTGGACCAGTTCTTTGTCCTCACAAGGATGTACATGCAAGGTAACTGAGTTTACTCAATTGTATACAGTATGTTTTATGGACCTGACATGATTAAAACTATGCCCCTTGTGTTGTCATTTGAGGTTTTGGGTCTTTTGCTACAGGTTTTTCGGTGTCTGTATAATCAGCGTAAGAGCTGGAATTGCAGTTCTGATGGTTAGTCAGTCTTGTTTGCTGTGAGTGTTGAGTTCCACTAAAATGAGTAACTCTGGCTTCGGTCAGAAAAAAATGGATTGCCAATTTGAGATTGGGAGGGAGCTAAAGGTCCATTTCTGACAAATGTTCAGGGTACAGACCAAACCAATGGGACAGCAAATGTCCCATTGGACATACAAGCATAGAGGCAGCAGAACCCAGTTGGAATGGGTTGTTTATCAGATTGGTCTGTCTTCTGGAAATCACCAAGATTGGGTTTTTATAGATGTTTTCACCTGAAAACCTCAGGGCAGATCTAGCACTTGTTGGAAAAAAATCTCCACCCATTTATCCATTATCTTTAGCTGCTATCTTTATGTCCCTTTTCTTGGGTTTGCAGGTGCCAATGTCCAGCAGCCTCTGTACAAAAAGTGGGGTCCATCCTAGAATTCCCCATAATTCTGTGATCCTATTGTCCCCTGGCAAAGCTGTAAAGAAAGGGATCCCTTGACCTTGAAGCTGTGGGATGAAAAAAAAGGGTGACAGGCCATCTAGTGATGGTACAAATTCATTTTGTTTTATTTATCTTAGTTGGTTCAGAAGTTATAACCCGACAAACATAACCTTAACCTAGGAGCTGGGGTGATAAGGATATGCAACACTCTGCCTAGTGATGATGCATCTGTGTATTAATTCAACCTTTATTTATACAGGTTAATCTCATTGAGCCTCGGAGACTCATTTACAAGAGAAACTTGATTTTAACAAAGAGTGGTGACAACAGTATACAACAAAGACAACAGTATAGACAATCCTAAAAATCATACAAATCGAGAAGAACAAATAAAAGAAAATGGTATTTAAAAAAACTAAACAAAAACTGCTAGGTTGTAAAGCAATTTAGAATACTAAAAACAAGAACATGTCTGCATTGTTTTTTGCCATGAACTTAGCAGATGTTTGAAGCCACTTACAGAAATCAAGGTGGACAGCTTCAGATTATTTTACAAGATATTGAAGATATATTGAAGATGGGTCGTGGTTGGGTCTTCTAGCATGACAATGACCCAAAACACACAGCCAGAGCAACTAAGGAGTGGCTCTGTAAGAAACATTTCAAGGTCCTGGAGTGGCCTAGTCAGTCTTCAGACTTGAACCTCATAGAAAATCTTTGAAGTAGGGATCCACAATATTATTGGCATGGTATCGGTATCGGCCGATATTAGTGATAAAGTTGAATATCGGCCATTCCATCCAAAAAAACTCACTGCTATAAAAGGCTTCTGTTTTAAGTTAATTTTTAATTTAAGAAACTGTCAAGCATATCTATTAATGCAATACTAATTGTATGTACTTTTCACTTGTTGCTTGTGGACAGGTTGAGTTTAGATTGTGAAAATTTACAAATTTGTACTGTTCGAGTGTTGACATTGTTTTAGAGAGTACCGGTAAATGTCCTAAATAAATTTGACATTAAACATAATCCAAGTTGAAGTGTTACATCATTTTCAGCCCCATTTTTTTCATCTGCATTTCGTAGCTGGCCAAACGGACAAAGACCATGCAGAGTAATGTAGTACAACCACGCCACTCACCTCAATGTGAAGGGGAGACATGCTGCTCCAGAACTCCTTGAAGGGGATAGGGCGCAGCCACATTCACCCGGTAAAATCGAGTAAAGGTACTCTGCGATGTCCAGGAGGCCGCACGGCAAATACTGTCCAACGGTACCCCCGTCATGGTAGCAAACGAGGTCAACATGCCCCTCGTAGAGTGGCACGTCACTTCCGCTGGTAGTGGCCGGTCCTGCAAGGCATAAGCTTTGGAGATCAAATCCACAACCCAGTGTGCTAGTCGCTGTTTAGAGAGTACCTGACCTGTACATGGGCCAGCGTAGCACACAAAAAGGCCATCCGTCCTCCGGATGGGCATAGCGGCTATGTACGCCTCAAGTGCACAAACAGGGCACAACTGTTTGGAGGAACCACCGGGGTCAAACCGGGCGAGATGGAGTGGTTGGGTACTACCGGGTGGTAGGGACACTTTAGGCAGAAATGCCACATCAGGCCACAGTGTCACACCTGAGCCATCAGGGTTCCATCTGCAACAGGGCTCGGCCACCGAAAGAGCCTGTAATTCCCCCCACACGCTTCGCAGAAGCCATTGCTAAAAGAAATGCCATTTTCATAGAGAGCCATTTGAGCTCTGCAGATGTCAGGGGCTCAAATGGGAAGGACCGAAGAGCCTCAAGCACCAGAGAATGGTCCCATGCCGGTACCACAGGGCATCTGGGCGGATGCAAACACCGAGCACCTCTCAAAAACAATGCAACGTTCTTGTCCCGGCCCATCAAACAACCATTCAGGCCAGAATGCCAATGAGAAATGGCAGCCACATATACCTTCAAGGTAGATGGGGACCGTCCTCGATCCAGTAACGCTTGCAGGAAGGTCAGTATGTCAGAGGCTGAACACCGTACCGGATCCTGCCCATTATCGCGGCACCAGGTCACAAAGGCCGCCCATTTATTAGTATACACGACCTGCGTGGATGGCTCCCACGCATTAGCCATCGTATGTCCTACCGGCCCGATGTATCCTGAAAAGGCGGGCCCCGACCTTGCAGCGGCCAGACCCAGAGTTGGAGCCGGTCTGGGTCCGGGTGCAGAACCTGACCCCCATCTGGGAAAGAAGGTCCGCCCTGGAGGGAAGACGCATCGGCGAGCCGGAGCTGAGTTCGCGCAGCAGAGGGAACCAAGTCCTTGCTGGCCAGAAGGGGGCCACCAGGAGAACCTCGTGCCCCTCCTGACAAATCCGCTGGAGGGTCTGAAAGAGTAGGCTGAAGGATGGAAAGGGATAAAGGAGGGTCCAGGGCCAGTCATGCGCTAGCGCATCATGGCCCAGAGGACCTCCGTCGCCCAGGGAGAACCAAAGGAGGCAGGGAAATGAGTCCCCTGAGGCAAAGAGGTCCACGACCGCCTTGCCATAGACCGTCCAGATCATCTCCACTACTTCGTCGTGAAGTTTCCACTCCCCTGGGAGTGGCTTCTGATGGGACAGAGAATCTGCCAGCACGTTCTGTGCCCCTGGGATGTAGGTTGCTTGGAGGTTGGCCAAGCATGGAGCAGCCCAGGTCAGAAGACGCTACGTCAAACGCAACAGTTTCCGTGACCTGGTTCCCCCCTGGTGGTTGACGTAATAAACCACAATGGTGTTGTCTGACCTCACCAGCACATGCTTCCCCTGCAAGCCTAGAAGGAAGCTGTGAGGTGCCAGAAGTACATTCTGTAACTCCAGGACATTGATGTGCTCCGTGCCCTGTCTCTGGGACCATGTCCCCTGTGCCATGTGACCTCGCCAGGTGGCACCCCAGCCCGTGGAAGACGCATCCGTAAACACAACCTCCCGATGGCATGGGAGGGAACTGAGCGGGACCCCCGCTGTCATAAACAACCTCACCCTCCATTAGGACAGAGACTGGAGGCACTGAGGACTCACCCGAAGTCGTCGGAGGCAATGAACGTTCCGTAAGGCGTCCAAAGCCAAGCCGTTTAGCCACATTTGAAGGGGTCTTAGTGACAGCAGCCCCAAGGGCCCCACGGTGGATGCAGCTGTAAGCATCCCCAGAAGATGAAGGTACTGTACCAGAGACGGTGCTAGACTGCACCTGAAATCTGGGAGCAGGGTCAATATACTGTTGACCCGCTGGTGTGACGGGCGAGCAGTCATCGTAACAGAATTCAAGGCAACTCCCAAAAAGATGGTCTCCTGAGAGGGAGTCAGATTGCTCTTCCCCAGTTTCACCCACAAACCCAAACGTCTCACATGCTGGAGCACCAATCGGGTATCCCGAACCAACCGATCCCACGTCATGGCACAAATGAGCCAGTCGTCTAGATACGGGAGGATCCGTAGGCTCCGTACCTGTAGAGGGGAGAGGGCCACTGTGACGCATCAGGTGAATACACTGGGGGACAGTGAAAGATCGAACGGGAGGACCCTGAACTGAAAGTGCCGCTCTTGAAAGGCGAAACAAAGGAACCGCCAATGGGGCGGCGCGATTGGAACATGGAAATAAGCATCCTTGATATCGATGGAAGTGAACCAATCGCCCGGGGAAATCGCCCTTAAGACATCCTTGGTGGTTAGCATGCGGAAAGGCATGACCTTCAAGTACGCATTCAGGTCCCTGAGGTCCAGAACTAGACGTAGATCCCCGTCTTCTTTGGAACAATGAAATATGTGTAATAAAAGCCCCTTGAACTAGCAGGGGGTCCACAGACATTATAGCTCCCTTGGCCAGCAAGGTGCAGATCTCGTCGTTCAGTGCCTTCGCCTTCACCGGGTCACGGATTACTGTCATCCTGACCCGGCCAGGAACGGGTGGCCGGCGGCGGAATTGAAAACGATACCCCCGGGACAGGATGGACAACACCCACACGTCCGGCATGTGGGCAACCCAGTAGTTGAGCTGTCTCGGGGCAAAATAACTGACTACCGGCACTAAGGTATCATCTGTGGGCCCACCGACCCCTTGAAGGCCTGGGAGGATGCCGGCTAGACTGCGTCGTTCGAAAGGAGTGAGATGGCCCAGCCCTAGCCGGGTCAAGAGGCTGACCCCTCTGACCTGGAAAAGGTCTCTGGGCCGATCCCGGACCTCGCATTGGAACCTGAGGCACAACGAGAGAAGGGGACAGACGCGAGGACCTCCGTGAGGAGCCCGCACCCGTCCAAGTGCCAGCCAGTTAGCGATCACATCTGTGAAGCCCCGCCAGCTGCTGTCTTGTACGAGACACCTGAGCCATACGGTCTAAGGCGTCTAGTGCCACAGAGCCAAACAGTACCCCCGGAATCACAGGTAGGTCCCAGAGGGTTCTCCTTCAAGGCTCAGTGAGCGGCGACTGTGCCAGCCAGACCTGGCGGCGAGCATGCACCAGTGTGGAGAGTGTTCAGCCAATTTCTCTAGTCATGAAGGCAAAGGCCTGCAGAGATGCATCAACCAGGCCTTGCGTGGAGTGGTCTGCCCCACGCATAGGCCCTGGGATGGTCTGCCCCACGCATAGGCCCTTGGAATCTGGTCCAATGGAACAGATTCCAAAGAGGACGACAGGGCCAGCATGAGATGGGAAAGGGAGTTCCCAATCCGGCCCATGCGGGCCCCAGAATCATAGGCCCTTCAGAGAAGGTCGTCAGTAATATGGCACTGAGGCCGCAGACAATGAGCATTGGGCCACAAGGCCTCGTCAGGAGGGACGATAAAAGAGGTGATGCTTGGTTCCATTGCAGGTATATGCCCCAGGCCAACCATGGGTGCCTCCTGCATGGACGCCAGGACCCTGCCATCCTGTGTCGGATGCAAAAATGCCCTGCTGTCAGACCAACAGGCATGTACAGTAGTTCCCGAACATACTCATCCGAGGGGGGAACCACAAGGGCCGCTTCCGATGTACGGCGCCTAAAAAAACATGCTGGAAGCTGCAGGCTGGGCCTGAGGGACACTAATCCGCAGGTGGGCAAGAGCCGTTCGAATTGCGGCTGTCACGGACTCCTCCGTGTTGTCCTGGGAGGCAACGGAGTCAGACTCAGACACCTCGGAGCCCAGCCCCGAAAGGTCCCCATGCAAGTGGGTGCCAGAGGCCGCCAGCGAAACAGCATCGTCACCAGCGACCAATGCTTCATCTCGCTCGGGAGGGAGCGCCCTGTCCCGGTCATCATCAGTCTGAAAGGACCGGGGGACTGTCCTCACGTGGGCCAGCTCGGCAGTGAGGTAATCCACCCTCGTGGACAACCTGTCCGCATCGGGCCGTTTGGCTTGCTTCGCCGGCCGTGAAGGCGTGGCCACAGCAGGCCGTTTGCCCACCCCTGACCCGGCAGCAACGGGCTACGTGGTGTAGCACATGCCCTGTCGGTAGACCGCTTTAGCGCAGCCAACCTCTCCAGTCGGATTGCCCAGGGCATGACGGCACAGTTGGGGCAAGCGTCATCCGACAGCGCCTCTTGGAGATGCCTGTAAAATATACTGCTTGTCAGTTTTCTGACTGTGCAATATTCCAAAATGAAAGTTTGGGCAGAGTTTATCTGACCCAAATTCTTAGCATTTAATTTTAAACGAGTTCTCTCTTTGTAGGAGTTCAGCAAATAAATTGTGAGTGACGAAATTTAATTGACAGTAAACGTTACTTTTGTTGAAACAGCAAAACTGAATCATTTAATAACAAATCAATAAATTACATCACATGAGGATAAAGATTGGGTCTGATTTTTCTTTCATATACACAACTACTGTGGACAGATTTAAATTTAAAAACAACAGACGAGTAAAGTCATATTTACTTATACTGCAGGTACATACTTATGGTGTGGTCACACCGAGCAGCGTTTTTACCTCCGAAAACGCTCCTCACGCACGGAAGTGGACGCGCTACCCAGTGTTGTCCAAACTGTAGTGTTGCGGCGGCTTCGTTGCTGTGGCGACGGGGTGTGGGAGGAGCTTACCGGTATACAGAGTGCACTCCGCCAGGCGAGGAGCCTTTTATTTCCGTCTCTGTCGAGCAGACTTGACTGGTCGTGAAGGAATTGTCGCGAACACACAGCTACAATGAGTTTCTCTTCCATAGTCCACGAGCTCGCGAGTCTTTTCTTTTTTTTTCCGACAAACAATACGTCACATAGTGCGCGCGCACCCTCGTTTCCGCGTCACATAGGGACTCTCCCACTGCCCCCTCTCTTCTGCCCCCCGACTCTCCCTGATTGGTTGACACACCAACCAATCAGGTGGAGTTGAGCGGCGTTTGAAAGTTTGAACCGCGAAATCTTCAACATGTTGAATGCTCGGTTTGGAGGTGGAAGCCGGTTCACGTGCACGAAAAAACGCTACTCAGCACGCTCAACACGCACGCGACCTGACGCCAGACGCCAGGAGGTGCCTGAGTGCGTCCACCATTGACTTTACATGGAGGCTGGAAGCTTTGGAGGTAAAAACGCTGCTCGGTGTGACCACACCATTAGAGTTTCTGGCTTCAGAAAATATAAGAAGATAGTCTAGGAGAAGTAGGAGGGAAGAAATTGAAGTAAAAGTTGTCTACAGAATGTGTAACTAGCATTGCACATCCTCTGTTGACATCAGCTCGACCCGGTCCAGTCCAAGTTTGTGAACAAACAGCACTCTTTACCTTTGAAATCTTCTTCTGGTAAGAGGGGTTTCCAGACGATGGACAGAGACGGTTTGTTCGTCCCGCTCTCTCCAACAGCAGGTCGCCGGTTTGCTCACACTGTCTGTGTGTGTGTCGGCCTCAAATCAGTCAGAGTGATGACGATGGGTTCTGGTTCAGCTTTTCAGCATAAACATTCTTCAGGAGGAATTCTCACTCAAGATGGAGCTTTTTACAGCTGGAAGTGAACTTATAACAGGCGCGTTATAAGTCCTTTACTGGTTACGTAGACCTTTGGCTTAATGGTCAGACGTACCAGTAGAAAAGGAGAAAGGCTTTCATCTCTACTTTCTCACCAGAATCTGACCCCGGCCAGGAAGTGGGGCCTTTTAAGAGAAGGGAGTTGACTCAGCTAATCCCAACTGCTCATAGGTTGTTTTCCAGAGAACGGGAGGGATTTTGCTTGGTCAGAAAGCTGAAAATGTGAAGGCCATTTCAGGATAACAGAGAAGATATTATTTAGGCAGGGGCGGAGTGGGACAACTTTTCAGCCCGGGAGTTTAATGGCCAAGAGTGGCCCATTTTTTCACATTTTAAAAATATTTGGCAAAAATGTAGCCTATAATATTTTTTTAATTGCAATACAATCAACAACTTTTTTTTGGTTATAATTTTTAGTTACATTTTGTTACAATTCAGCAAATCAGGTGGGAAAAAAACTAAATTAGTTGACTTAAAAAACAGAAAATGATAAGTCAATTCTTTGTTGCTCTTTCCATATCAGACTCAAAGATTACTGAAAAACTCAAAACGTAATTTTGTTGGCTTGAACGTTGGCCAGCTGTCATGAGAAGTTTGCACTAAATACAGTGACAAAAAGATAAACCATAAAACTATTTTACATTCAAAATATTAAATTTGAGGCCAGATAAAATGTCAATGAGACCAGATTTGGCCCATGGGCCTCGAGTTTGACATGTGATCTACAGCATCAGTAAGCGCCTAAGAAGTGCACTAGTTTCTGCCACCATATGTGTTACTTTGTCATTGTCAATGGACATAAGAAGTTCTTTCTCTGTGGACATCAGCATAAATGCCTCCAAATGCTCCTGGTTAAGTGTGCTTCATAGTCTATTCTTGATGAACTTGAGAGTAGAGAAGCTTTCACATGCAACATGAGACAACAAATATTTGTATGCCAGCCCTATATAGGCATCTGTGAAAAGGTTATACTGTGTCAATATAAGGTAAACACAGATGACACAGTTTCTGCAAGAAGAACAAGCCCTGCTTTCAAGTTCAATCTCTGGTTCAACCCTGTTCCATCTCAGTACCATCTTGACAGTGGACTCTTCCAGAGGGGACTTTTTCAGCCTATCCCAAGACTGGACAGCTCTGTGTGTAAAGTACTCACTGTGGCTCTCTCATCAAATCTAAGCAGATTTTTGCTTGTTGCTTGAAGTGCTGAGCTCTTGAGTCCTTTAAGCCTCATCTCTGAAAAGTTTTTAGGGTCAAGACAAGCAAAATCAGAGACAAGTTTGGCATTGGTTGCAATATGTATGCATATGCATGAGTTTATTTTTATTTGTCTATTAAATGTGTTGCTTTAACATTTTTCTGTCTCCTGTTTTCACTTCACCTCATGCATTTCTGCCTCATTACGTAAATAAGGACTTGTGTGGAAAATTAAAAAAATAATTACATTTAATTACATAACACAAGTCATCTAAGAGTAAAAGTAAAAACAAAAAAATATATAGGCCTACCGGTATTTTAA
>JBBPBX010040197.1:7965-29492 GCA_038048925.1 Garcialebias charrua | reverse complement strand
GCAGACTTCAATGCCCATGTGGGTAAGGTCGGATGCTTTTCCCCTCCTCTCCCTCTCTGCTTTGCTGCTTGTCTTGTCTGTGAAGCTGCTACTGAGCCTCTCTGTACACATCTTCCGAACCATAATTATGGACTTGGATTTGGTCAGTTGGTCCCTCAACACAATTGATAACATTTCTTCGAAGAGAAGACAGGATTTAGGCGATCCGATTTGCCCTGTTGGCTCGTACACAGCTGGATATCTCATCGACTTGGAAGACTTGATGATGTGTCTATCTCTGCGGCCATTTGTGGATTTTAAAGCTGCACTATGTAACTTTGTAATGCAGTCTGTAACTTTTCTAACAATATATTTTTAACATATTTCTTCACTCTGTCACTATCTACTGACAGACTGATGTTAGACAAAGTAATCTCTGAAAAAAACTATAGTCCCCTTGCTTCTCTATCAGCATTTATAAAAACACTAAAAACACAGAGTGACCAGGACAATGACAGCCAATAAAAACAGAGTTTGTAACCAGCCAATTAAAAACAGAGCTTGAATTTGAATCAGCCAATAAAAACAGAGCTTGAATTTGAATCAGCCAATAAAAACAGAGCTTGAATTTGAATTTCAGCAGAGCCTCCCCCTCAGAGCCATATATGGCTCTGAGGGGGAGGGATCAGAATGCTTTGCCTGTTGAAATTTTTTCTAAGTTCTGCACTCTACAGAAAGTTACACATAGCACCTTTAAGGATACATTTATAATTGGATTTATGATAACTGGTTCCTGCTTTGTTGATTTGGCTTGTTCCTAGTCATCAACAATCAAGGAAGTCGTCTACAGCAAATTTGTACCCGATCATTCTGCTTGCTCCATGATGGCTTGGTTATTGCTTCGAGCACCCAGACTTAAATGCGTTTGGCAGAATGGATCAGATCTCTGGGATTATTCTGAGGCACGGTCCATTGGTGTGGCCATGTCATCTGGACATTTCGGAACTGAGTGGACCAACACAGACTCAAGGTAGATGTCATTAAATTTCTGTCTGTCCCCAAAACAATTGTGTGTTTATCTGAATTTGGCTCCCTTGGCTGACCTTGCAGGCCACCTTATCTGAATTTGCCTGGAGGACATGTAATCTGATGCTCTGCCCCCTCCCCCCTGCCCATCGAGGAATTCCAACTGACCAACCTGAGGAAACCAGCTGAATAAACATTATGTCATCATTTCAGGACTCTTGGATTCCCATTGGCATTGTCCTTGGCCATTCCGTGACATCCCTCGAGAATGTTTACGGATCTCACCGGAGGGAACTGGTTAAAGCTGCTATCTGCGATTTCTGTATGACCAAAACACTTAGAAAATTTTTCAACAAGGAAAAGCATTCTACTCCTGTGGCTCCCCTCAGAGCCATATATGGCTCTGAGGGGAGCCACAGTCCGTGGTCTGTGAACTTGAGATCTTCTCCGCCCCCAGCTGCAGTCTCTCGGAGACGCTGCAATATTCTGTGTTTATATGTTAATAAAACCTTCTAAAAAAATAAAATAAAACCATTGAGCGCTAGTCCAGCACACCAGAAGACCAAGAAATCTTCAGAGCCTTTGGCAGCCACGTTGAACCAGAACACCAGGAAATCTTCAGAGCCTCTGGCAGCCACGTTGAACCCTACTTTTATTCACTCGTGACAATTTCACTTCCTCATTCATTGCAGTCGGCAGAGGGAGCGGTACAGAGCGGTGGATGAAGCGATTATTTGACTTTTGGAAAAAAAAAAAAAAAGTCCTGATCAGGGATTAAGAAGGGGAATTTAATACATTTGTGTGACATACAAAACAGTCCTGCATCGCTTTCCAATCCTTTGAACGAGAACGTGCGCGGCGCTGGGGCTGGGACAGGTGGGGGCGTGGGTTGGGGCGTGAGAAGCTCTGTTGAGGACAACTGGAACGCAGCTCTTTATTGGCTGATTAAAAACTCTGTTTTTATTGGCTGGAAAATGGCGTGTCACCTTTTCTTTTTAGAAATGCTTATTTACCACCTGGAGAAGCAAGGGGACAATATTTTTTTTTTTTTTTTTCAGAGATTACCTGGCTAACATCAGTCTGTCAGGAGGTAGTGACAGAGTGAAGAAATATGTTTATAAAAAAAGTTACATACTGAAGCTTTAAGTAAAAGTTCAACTGAGACACACCTTTACTATAATTTGGAGCAAACAAATAATTGTTTTTAGGTGGTTATCTTGTTAAATTTTGAAGAAATGCACAGCGACTCATCGCTCTGCGCGCCCCTACTTCCACGTATCAGGTTTTGAAATGCAGCTGATTTGACTGTCAAAGTGCATTTATTAAGCAAAAGTTAGCCTGAGACGCACCTTTACTATAATGCCAAGCAAACAAATAATTGTTTAAGTGTTAATCTTGTTAAATTCTTGTTAAAGTCCTCCTGTGCACACTCCCGTAATCGATTTTTTGGCACAACACTGGCCCACATTTCCGGGTGGTCAGCAGTGACGCCTAATAGATTCGACTTATACGGCGAAGCAACATATTTATGGATTTTTCCACTTTATTAGACATATTTGGACTGATGCAATTTATACGGCGGTGCGACGTGTAAGGCAGAAAATATGGTAGTTCTCGAATGTGGTGCAAGAACAAAAAAACACAATCTCCGTCATGCAACTGCAACAATAAGAACAAATTTCAACACATCTCATGGAGTCTGTAGCAGCCTTAACTCTGCAGAAGGGCTTTTTTTAACCATCAGAATAAGAAACTGTTTCTAAAGTACTCATATGATGTAAAATTTATGGCTGATTAATTCTGCTTTGTGCCTACAAACATTTTTTCTTAAATTCTTTGACAACCAGTCTAACTGAAAATTTCCAATGTTTCCACTAACTGGAAGATACTTTTTTTAGGCAATACAGTGAGTGAGCTCAAACTGGGTTGTATTTGTTGATTCCGTTTTTTAACTCCCTTCATTTACTGCTCACCACCATGTCTGGTCTGACTGTTAGCAAAATATTTCATGAACCGCTGGATGAGGCTTGTCAGAAATGAATCGTTCCACAGCTGATTAGCCTTTGGAGTCAATTCAAGATGGCTGCCAAAGCTACTCAACCTTAGGAAATGCAAACGTGGTTATAAGTCACATCGTTGTACAGATATTACAGTTTGGTGTCTCCATCCCGTACTCAGAGCTCTTTAAAACAAGGCGCTGGATGATGAGCGTTCCTTTAAGCTGAAACCTTTTTTTTTTATTTCCAGCAGGCATGAAGCACATCGTCGCCTCTCAAACCCATTTTTTGTGCTCTGTGCTCTTTTTTTAACATGAATGTGAGAGTAAAGCTCAGTAATAAGCTTAGAAGAGAGGCTGCGCTCAAGCTGTGGATGGCAGACTCTCAGTTCTGGGCATCTGCCAGCCCCTCCGCCTCCCTCTTCCTCAGCCAGTTCGGTCCCGGCGGAGGCTTCTTTGCAATCAAAGCCTGCGGCATTCTGGGAAAGCCAGTTTTTTTCTTTTTTTTTTAACTTTCAGCACACGCAGTTCTGGTTTGACGGATTGTAAATCCTCATCAATCCGAGCACACGGAGCCCCCGGCTTATCGTAAATGTGTTCAGGTAGATTCGATGCCTGAATGGACCGTCGATCTTCACGAAATCTGTAACATTTCTGCATTCGGGGGAAAAAAAACTCCAAATATGCACATCTAAAATTTAGATGGACTTAAGGGATTGTGGTTTTCTTCCAAGAGATCTACTGTATATTTTAATACACGTCACATGACTTTAAACATTTCTTCCTGTATTAACACCCTGATATTGATGTTCAACTAAAAAAATTGATTTTTATTAGGGGTGCACCGATTGCAGTTTTCTGGCCGATCACCGATTTCTAAAAAGTCTGACCTTCCGATTCCGATTTAGTTTTATAAGCGACACTGTCATGTGTTATAACCCCAAAATTACACCACACGCGGCTCCGCCCCGCTCCGGTCCGCAGGTCGCAGCTGAGCGAGTCCAAAGCCCACTGCCTCCGCTCCGCTCAGGTCCGCCTGGATGCGCCGCTCCAAGACACGTGCGAGATCGGGCGATAAATCAAGTGATAAATAAGTAAGTCAGAACAAAACAATTCATTCGGTGGAAGAAGGAGAACAACTGTAGAGAGACTGCTGCCTTGATCTTCTCTCGTAAATGAGCTACATGGTTTGAGCAACAGGAAGTGATGTTTACATTTCAGAATAAAATACGTTTTTATTTATTTATTTCTTGTATTGCGTTTGTAGGCGTAGTCATAGTCATAAATATAATAGTTTAGTCATAGAATAGTCATAAATGATAGTTTGACAGCATTTTTGTACAAATAAATCCGTATAGAGCTAGGATTAGTCCGCCCGTGGTGATTTTATTTTGTAAATACGGAAGTTGTGCTCGTTCCTTTTCCTGTTGGTGCGACGTAATCTTCAAAAGTTGACTGCGGCACAGCTCCGGCGTCTGGCAGAAATAGAAAAATTTCTAATTTTGACGGACTGCCGTCCGCTCTCCGCTGCTCACCGCCGCCGTGCGGAGCCAGTGTAAATTCTGTCATTGATTATAAAGGGTGCGTATTTGCTGCGGAGGTCGGACCGGAGCGGGGCGGAGCCGTAACGCGTGTGGTGTAATTTTGGGGTGAGGTCACAATGCACCTTCAATTTTCCAATCTTATTTTATTGAAAAACATACCCTTGAACAATATCCTAGAAACAATACAAACTTGTATGAACTGGCCATGAGGTAGTGCTCTGAAATATAAATGAAGGTTGGACAATTGTTGTTAAAACTAAAAAAATCGGCAAAATCAGTTTCTCATGCATCAGCCGATCTCCGATTTCCCAAAATTATGGAAATTGGGCCTGCACCCCTAATTTTTATACAGTTTCAATATGAGAATGTAGTTGAAAATAATAAGCAGTAGTTTTAACACACTCATTTATGACCATTTCTGAAAGAAAAACTGTTTCAATCAGTTTTATATAAAACCTTGACATTTCAACTCCTGTTTAATTAATGTTTGGATTTCTGCTTGAGTAAAGAAATAATTAGATTCTGTGTTCTGAACAAAAGATAAAAAAAAACTCAGAGAGTTGGAAGAAAAAAATAATTTAAGGTGTTAATTTCCAAACGTTAGATTGCATATTGCAAAATATTTTAAGCTTTGAGGTGTTTCTTGTAGGTTTCTGTTTATTTTTTTAAACATTTTAACCCTTCTGGGTCAACATGACCCAAAGGCAGCAGGAGGGTGAATCCATTTTTACTCTTCTTTTTTATGTTTTGTGTTTAAAATGACATAAAAATCTACTGCGTTTATCCAACAAAGTCCAGTCAGGTCTTCTGGACGGTTCCTTTGTGTTGAAACGTATCGTCTTTCATCCAAAGGACTTCATCAGGCAGAGGAGCCACAACAAACTCAGTCCCATAAGCAGCACACTCACATAGTGTCCCAACCAGTTTGATGGTGATAAGATGGTTTCTGGAGTCCGCCTTCTCCCCCGTCGACTCCTCTGAGGCAGCCATGGTCAAAGTGGTTCAGGATTACTGAGCATGAACTTTGATGTTTCTAGTGCCTCTACGTTGATGCAATGTTTATAACTCTATCCGTTTCCAATAACAGCAGTCATTTATCCCAAAACACAGAACAATGATGTGAGCAGCTGGGACGATGAATCTGTGATTCAAACAAGCAGCTTCGGTCGTGGAAGTGCACTTCACAGGGTGTGTAGCCGTAAGGTTATGAACCTGGGGGCTCATGTATCAACCGTGCGCACGCACAAAAACATTGCGCACGTCACTTTCCACGCAAAGTGGCGTATGTATCAAATCTGATATGAACGGGAATATCTGCGCATCCACGTACAAATCCACGGCTGCTCCCCTGCTTGCGTACGCACGTTTCTGTGGTTATATTTCCTTTGGCGACACTTACAGGTTATTCAGAGAAACTGTGTCCATGATATGAAAATAATCATAAATCCCACCAAACACACATGATTAACAATTATTACATCCACATGGACGCAATTAGATGAGTGGATATAAAAGCATGCGCCAAATAGTGGCAACGATATTGACAACAATGAGATGTGATTTCTTTAAATAAGAAGTTAACCAAGCTGTACCAACACGCCTACGTTTAGGTCAGTGTGTAGCGCGGTTGCCTTTAGTTCCAAAGGTCATGAGTTCGAATCTCGCATGGTACAACGTTTCTCTTTTTTTTTTCGTTCCAGATTTAAATACACATGAAAACTATTTACAAAACAAGAAATCGTCTGCTTCCTTTCATTTCATGTATTGTTCTATTTCTTGTTGTTTTATTAAATAGTTTTCCTGTGTTCTTTAAATCTGGAATGAAAAAAAAAAACGTTGTACCAAGGGGGAGTCGATCTCACGACCTTTGGGACGAAGGGCGGGCGCGCTCACCACTAACCTATACAGGCATGTTAGAGCAGATGGGTCAACTTCTTGTTTAAAAGTGGATGGTATGTTTTGCGCTAGGCGTGCCGAATAAAACCTTTTTCCGTGCTTCTCTGCCTCACTCAGAAGTGATTCCTGTTCACAGTCCGTGAAGTTCCTCTTTTTTCCACGTTCCGACATGATTTGCAATGGAGCAGAGACGACATTCCTGTCGTGCATGGCATATTTGAATGACTTTGCATATTCATACGGAGGCGTGTCAAAGGCGGAGTCGGCCACTCTCTCATGTGCGCTCAGTTCCACGTTCATCGTGATGTACAAAAGGAATGTGCGTGGATTCAGGTGTACGCAGGGTTTGATAAATCTGGATTTTTTTGTGCGTAGACACTTTTCTGGATTTGTCCGTACGTCACTTTCCAGTAGGAAATCCACGCAGGTTTTTGATACATGAGGCCCCAGAACTGTGTAAAGCGTGTTGTGATTTTTCACATGTGCAGATTAGACTAAAGGAATAACACGGTGACGCTTAAACTCATAGGTCAGATCTTCAGGAAGTGGCGTTTTGCAGAAAGGTTACAAACAATTAGCAAGAGGTGTGAGAGGATCTGGGCGTCTTTTGTGTTTCCTGCCCTCCTCAGTGTTCTTCCACCATGTAACCAGCTCCAGCCTTTGCCACCTGTTCCTCGTCCTTTCCCAGGTGTTTGTGATTACAGTCTTTTTCGCTGTATAAGTCACATCTTTTTGCATACATTTGCAAGTCCGGTGACTTATACTTCGCTAATAGACTTGGTTAATGTTTTTCTTAGTTCACGTCTTAGATCTTATTACCGTTTTACTTTTATTGTTGGATGTAACTGGGACCCCGTATACACAATTTTGTTCCACTACATGTATGTGGTGCAAATGACAAATAAAGCAACACTCTGACTCTTATACACCGAAGCAACTAATATATGTTTATTTTCCCATATTTATAACCCAATTTTCAGCCACTAGACGGCCCTCGCATAGTATGGCAAGCCAAGTGTCTCATTAATAGGTAAAAGTGGCTATTAATGAGACACTTGACTTGCCATACTAAGCCACCTTCATCTCACTCCAGAACTCCTGGAGCAAACATCAAATCAGCTGCATTTCGCTACGCCGTCCAGGTGAAATGCAGCTGATTTGACCATTAAGCACTTTGAGATTTTTATTAATGAAAAGTGCATTATAAATGGAATTCATTATTATTATTATTATTATTATTAAAGAGCATTTATTAAATAAAAGTTCAACTGAGACACACCTTCACTATAATGTCGAGTAAACAAATAATTGTTTTTAGATGGTTATCTTGTTAAGTTTTGAAGAAATGCACAGAGAGTCCTCCCTCTGCAGCCGCAAATCGATTTTGAAATGCAGCTGATTTGTCCAATATGGTGCATTTATTAAGGAAAAGTTAAACTGAGACACACTTTTGCTATTATTCAGAGCAAACAAATAATTGTTTTTAAGTGTTAATTTTGTTAAATTCTTGTGAAAGTCCTCCCATGCACGCTCCCGTGGCCACCATTTGGCAGCCAACTGATTTTTAGCACACCAGCCCACGTTTCCGGGTGGTCAGCGGTGACTATAATAGATGCAACTTATACGGCGAAGCGACACATTTATGATTTTTTCCACTTTGTTAGACATTTTTGGACAGATACGACTTACATGGAGATGCATCATGTACGGCAGCAAGTAGGCCTATAACAATAAATCAATTAATCGCATGATAAATTAAAATGATCAACATCGTTTACATTTATCGGCTTTATCTTTTCTTCGTCTCTCTTTCTACTGAAGACACTGGATGACAAAAGTCTCAACTCTGGTGCTCTTCACTGACCCCTCCCTTTCTCTTTTCTCTTTAAACTCAGTTTTGATTAAATTAAATTCAGTTCAAAAATACTTTATTAATCCCAGAGGGAAATTAAATGTTGTTGTAACTCAATCATTAAAGAATTGTTCTAGATGCACTGTGAGCAGGAAGGATCTCTTGTAGCGATCTGTCCTACAACGGTTCTGAAGAAGCCTCTGACTGAAGACACTCTGTTGTTGTATGACAGTCTGCTGAAGAGGATGCTGAGGGTCCCTTTGTTCTTCCTCTTCCATCCACCTCAACGTGCCTCTTGTCCGCCTCAGCACCATGGGACACAGAGCCTTTTCTCACTCTGCTCCCCGACTCTGGAACGCTCTTCCCCCAGACATCCGTAACATTGACTGCCTTCTGACCTTCAAATCAAAACTCAAAACTCATCTGTTCAAGTTAGCCTTCTCACTTTAATTTTCTTTTTATATATCTATTTTATATAGCTTTTATTGTGTTTTTAATTGACTTTAATTTTTCTTTTTTATATAGTTATTTTATAGTGTTTTTATTGTGTTTTTAATGCTGTGAAGTGTCCTTGAGTGTTTTGAAAGGCGCTACCAAATAAAATGCATTATTATTATTATAATGTTCTTCATGTTATTATTTTCTTTATTTGCCTTATAATCTGTCTGATATCTTTGTTTTAACTTGTTAAAAAAAACTGTATGCCTCTCTTATGATTGTCTATTGTTGATTGTCCAAGGAAAATCTACTGTTGCTGTTGTCATCATTCTCTGTTTGTAGACAGGTCTCTCTTGTAAATGAGTCTTCGAGGCTCAATGGGATTAACCTGCCTAAATAAAGGTTGAATGAATGAAGAATCCTTCTTAACCGTCCAAAATCACGTTTTTGGACGGTTAAAAGCAGCTAAGCTGAGAAACTAAGCTACGAGCTAAGCTAACAGGCTGACATTGAGAAAAAATCTCAGTCTTGTCGAAGCTCCAAAATTCACGGTTGAAACCAGTGCCTTCGTGTAAAAAGTTGTTTTTCTCTGCAAAAAACGTGTTTACTGATTTTTTTATTAAAAGCCTCGTGTGACAAATGCTATGCTAAAGAGCTTAAACCACACAGAGCGTCCGCCATTTTGAGAACTGGAAAAAAAAAAAAGGAGACAGCCCATGTCACGTCAAGGGACCTCCCTCCCATTTTTCTTAAAGAGATGAGCTGCTCGCTCCCTCACTATCCATCCTTCAGTTCAAACAGTCTTATACTGCCATCCAGTGGTCAAAAAAGGTACTACACTCCAAACAAATTAACCAACATTTCCTCTTAAATTTGACAACAATTTACTAATTATTGTCAAATTTCAAACAATATTATCATTTATCGCAATAATTTCTGAGACAATTATTCGCCCAGCAAAATTTGTTATCGTGACAGTCCTAGTGGCAAGTACGGTATCCCCTCGTTAGTGTTCCTTATAAGTTCTGTGTCCCGTTGTTGTTCCCCTCTCTGTGGATCGTCCTGTCGAGGCGTTCACGTTGTTCCCTCCATGTATGTAAGCTTTGCTGCCACGTCAGCCTTTTGTTTTCATTTGATAAATGTTATTCTTATTTTACCTTCGAGTTCCCCGATAGTTTTCACACACTGAAGTCTAACAGAGGTTTAAGTCTTTAGTGAAAGGTGAAGCGAACTGGAAAGTGGAGAAGCTTTTCCATCCTGTCAGTGAAGAGGAAGTGTTATTGACCTACATTTGGTTGAATTTATCCCCTCACTGTCAGGTTTCTGTTAAGACGCCTACAGAAGTTCAGATATCTTTCTTCATATTTATAGAATAAAAAAAAGTCTCATCTACTAGTATAGCATCTGTCTGGAGTCCATCAGTATTCTGTGAACGTCTGAGCTGCTAGATGTCTGCTGCAGCAGCTTGTTCTCGCCCACCTGGTTAAATACGACCTATTGATGCAGAATAAACACTCTCATTAGAAGCTGTAATTAGCCGAGCTACGTGAAGGCACCAGTAACGGTTGTAGCCGCAGCACACCTCCTTGTATAATTACTATAAAACCCCTCAGCCAAAGCATCTATAACTCGTGTAAATATTACACGCAGCGACATTAAAAATGTCTGAACCGCGGCCTGGGACTGAGGTGGAGGTTCCTCGACTCTCCCGCAACTCTTGGTTTCACCGGCAGCCGAGCGTCCAGCGTTGTTTGTTTGCCCTCTGTGCCTTTGGCGAGCCGAGTCTTGTATCCAACGTCCCTCATTTCTTTTTCCGCTCTTCTTGCTGCACATTCAGGCAGTTGTCAGCCCATTCACTGCCATCCCTGACTGAGGCTGCGCTCAACAGTGATCGTTAACGGATTACTCCCGTACACACGGAGACACAGCAGGTTCAGTCGACGGGTACATGGTGAGCTCTTACAAGCTGGGCGTGGGAAAGCAAAAACCCCAATACAGATACATCTAAAAATATTAGAATACCATGAAAAAGATCTATTATTTTTGACAATCACTTCAGAAGTGTGATTCATATACTACTGTATATATAGATTCATTACGCATAGAGTGCAATATTACAAGCCATCATTTCTCATAATTCTGATGATTATGGCTTAATCATTACGAAATATTAACAATCAGTGTCTCAGAAAATTAGAATATTGTGATAAAGTTCCATATTGGAAACTCTCAGTGTCACACCCTAATCAGCTGATTGACTCTTAGACATGAGCTGCAAATGTCTCAGTCCTCACGTCCAGCCACTCCTGAACCAGAGACAACGTCAGAAGAGTTGTCTTTGGGGCGGCTGTGGCTGAGTGGTTAGAGCAGTCGTCCTCCAGTTTGAGAGTTGGGGGTTCGATTCCACCAGCAGTCACATGCTGCAAGACACTGAACCCCCTCATTGCCTCCGATGTGTGTCCCATCGGTGTATAAATGTGATAAAGCTCTGATTAGTCTTTGTGTAGATATAGTAGAGTGTTGTATGATGATGATGAGGATGATGATGATGAATTCAATTTATAACGCGCTTTTCATTAGTGAAAATCTCAAAGCGCTGAATGGGTAAATGAGGCACAGATTATAGTGTAAAGAGCTTTGAGTGTCTTGAAAAGTTAGAAAGATAATATATAAGTACAGTCCATTTATCCAATGATGTTTGGTTTGTCATCTGGACAGTTCCTTTTATTGTTGAGAGATGTTTCACCCTCCATCTGAAGGGCTTCATCAGTCTGGGAATTCCCAAACTGTCTCCCAGCCAAACAGTACTGTACACTCCTACAGTGGACCAACCAGTTTGCTGGTGATAAGATGGTTTCTGGGGGCTGTCCTCTCCCCTGTCGACTCCTCCCAGGCAACCACAGCCAAAGTGGTTCAAGACATCAAAGTTCATGCTCAATAAACCAGGTAAAGAAATCCAGTCCATTTACCATACCTGGGCTGAGGAGACAAAGAACTGGACTGTGGCTCAGTGGTCCAATGTCCTCCTTTCAGATGAAAGTGAATCCTTCATCCATCCATCCATCCATTTTCGTCCGCTTATCCGGGGTCGGGTCGCGGGGGTAGCAGCCTAAGTAGGGAGGCCCAGACTTCCCTCTCCCCAGCCACATGGAGCAGCTCCTCTGGGGGAATCCCAAGGCGTTCCCAGGCCAGCCGAGAAACATAGTCCCTCCAGCGTGTCCTGGGTCTTCCTCTGGGCCTCCTCCCGGTGGGACATGCCCGGAACACCTCCCCAGGGAGGCGTCCAGGAGGCATCCTAACCAGATGCCCGAGCCACCTCAACTGGCTCCTCTCGATGTGGAGAAGCAGCGGCTCTACTCCGAGTCCCTCCCGGATGACTGAGCTTCTCACCCTATCTCTAAGGGAGAGTCCAGACACCCTGCGGAGAAAACTCATTTCAGCCGCTTGTATCCGAGATCTCGTTCTTTCGGTCACAACCCAAAGCTCATGACCATAGATGAGGGTGGGAACGTAGATCGATCGGTAAATTGAGAGCTTTGCCTTTCGACTCAGCTCTCTCTTCACCACGACAGACCGGTACAGAGCCCGCTTCACTGCGGATGCTGCACCTATCCGCCTATCGATCTCACGCTCCAGTTTTCCCTCATTCGTGAACAAGACCCCGAGATACTTAAACTCCTCCACTTGGGGCAGGACCTCCTCCCCGACCCGGAGAGGGCATGCTACCCTTTTCCGGCTCAAGACCATGGCCTCGGATTTGGAGGAACTGATCCTCATCCCGGCCGCATCACACTCGGCTGCAAACCGCTCCAGCGAAAGCTGTAGATCACGATCTGATGAAGCCAATAGGACCACATCATCTGCAAAAAACAGAGAAGCGATTCTAAGGCCACCAAAACGGATCCTCTCAACACCTTGGCTGCGCCTAGAAATTCTGTCCATAAAAGTTATGAACAGAATCGGTGACAAAGGGCAACCTTGGCGGAGTCCAACTCTCACTGGAAACGAGCCTGACTTACTGCCGGCAATGCGGACCAAGCTCTGACACCGGTCATACAGGGACCTAACAGCCCATATCAATGGGCCTGGTACCCCATACTCCCGGAGTACCCCCCACAGAACCCCCCGAGGGACGCGGTCGAATGCCTTTTCCAAGTCCACAAAGCACATGTAAACTGGTTGGGCAAACTCCCACGCGCCCTCCAGGACCCTGCTGAGGGTGTAGAGCTGGTCCAGTGTTCCACGACCAGCACGAAAACCACACTGCTCCTCCTGAATCCGAGGTTCGACTATCCGACGGACCCTCCTCTCCAGAACCCCTGAATAGACCTTACCAGGGAGGCTTAAGAGTGTGATCCCCCTATAGTTGGAACACACCCTACGGTCCCCCTTTTTGAATAGGGGAACCACCACCCCAGTCTGCCAATCCAAGGGAACTGCCCCCGATGTCCACGCGATATTGCAGAGTCGCGTAAGCCAACACAACCCCACAACATCCAGAGCCCTAAGGAACTCAGGGCGAATCTCATCCACCCCTGGAGCCCTGCCACCGCGGAGCTTTTTAACCACCTCGGTGACCTCAGCTCCAGAGATTGGAGAGCCCGACCCAAAGTCCCCAGGCTCCGCTTCCTCAGTGGAAGACGTGCCAGTAGGATTGAGGAGGTCTTCGAAGTACTCCGCCCACCGACTCACAACATCCCGAGTTGAGGTCAACAGCACGCCATCCCCACCATAAATGGTGTTGGTCGCGTACCGCTTTCCCCCCCTGAGACGCCGGATGGTGGACCAGAATCGCCTCGAAGCCGTACGGAAGTCATTCTCCATGGCCTCTCCGAACTCCTCCCACGCCCGAGTTTTTGCCTCAGCAACCACCCGAGCCGCATATCCTTCATGTCATTTAGAAATCAAGCTCCCAGAGTGTGGAGGAAGAGTGGAGAGGCCCAGAACAGATGTTTGAAGTCCAGAGTGATGGTTTCCACTATCAGTGATGGTTTGGTGTCATGTCCTCTGCTGGTTCTGGTCCACTGTGTTTTCTGAAGTCCTCAGCTCAGGTTCTGACGTTGTCTCTGGTTCAGGAGTGGCGTCACTTCAGGACTGAGACATTTGTAGCTCATGTTTAGGATTTGTCTAGTGTGCATGAGTTTCCAATATGGAACTGTATCAGAATATTCTAATTTTCTGAGACACAGAGTTTTTATTTATCATAATTTTTAAGCCATAATCCTCAAAATTACAAGAAAAAAAAGACAAAATATCTCACTCTTTGTGTGATGATCTATGTAATATGAGTTCACTTTCTGAAATTATTTAACTTTTTCACAATATTTTAAATATGTTAGATGTAACTGTATTAAGGGTAAAAAATGTATACAAATGATCAAAAAGTAGAGACTAACCAGGAGGGTTTCTCCACCTTAAGTGGAGAAATGGCAATGTTGTGTCTATTCTGGTCAAAACTTGAATAACGTCCACATTTCTTTCACTATTGTAACGTCGCGTTCAAAGTATGTGTTGGAAATGACTCTAAGCTACAACCACATAATTTTAGCTCAATATCTGTAAAACGGACTGAGTTGCATCCATTTTTGTCATTTTTTGTAAATATTTTGACACAGTATTTATGGAGACAAGTTTTAGATCCCAGCCTTTTAGATGGTTGAAACCAGACGCTAAACAATCTGGATGCAAAGAAGTTTAAAGGAAACTCTAACCATGAATTAATTGTGTGAATGTTTATGAGACGTTCACTCTACAGTATTGTGATCCATTAGTCTTCTGCACGTTTTTCAGCATCTTTCTCGTTCCACAATTTTTGTGGTTTTTCAACAGACCATGTATCAAAATGTTCAGCTCTTTCTGGAGAAGGGCACTATGACTTTTGGTATTGGTGCAAATTTAGCTTTTTGAAATATTTAGCCTTTTCTGCCATTTTTTCCTCATAGAAAATGAACTGAGCTCATTTTACATCCTTCAAAGCTTTAGATGTGTTTACAACATTTTACTGCTCCTTTCACATTTTGTTCTGGTTCAGCTTCTTTCAGCTTCCTTTTGCAAATTTAAACCTTTGCAGCTACTTTCAGCTGTTTTTTCCCCACCTTTTTTATACTACTTTTGGATTCTTTCTGCTAACTTCAACATTTTTTGCTTCTTCTAACTTCTTTCTGCTCCTTTCAGATTATTTCTGCTAGTTTTAGCTTTTTATACTAGTTCTGCTACTATTTAGCTGTTTTTATGCTAATTTTTAGAATTTTCAGCTAATTCCACATTTTTGGCACTCATTTAAACTTTTTTCAGCCTAATTCAGCAAAAATGTGCTCTCTCTACCTTTTTATTGGTAATTCAAGAATTTTTCTGCCCCCCTTTTTAGCTACTATTCAGCTATTTTTTTCTTCTAATTTCAGCTTTTTCAGATAATCTTCTCTTTGCTCGTTCTACCTTTTCAGCCATTTATTTATTTATTTATTTATTTATTTTTAGCTATTTTCGCCTGTTTTCAGACAACGTCACATTTTTCATGATCATTTCTTCTACTATCAGCCTAATTAACTTTTCTCTAACTTCAGCTTATTATGCTCCTTTCAGTTTAATTATGCTAGTTTCAGCTATTCTTTATTCCTTTCATCGATTTTTCAACCTTTTTTGCTAGCTAATTTCAGCTGTTTTTAGCTACTTTCCAAAAAAATTCTGCTAATATCTGCTTATTTAATCCTATTTCAGCAAATATGTGTTCTTTCTGCTTTCTTCTGCTCTCCCATTTTGGCTACGTTTCAGCATGTTTTTAGCTAATTTCTGCTGTTTTTCAGCAAGTTCTTCTGCAGTAAGCATTCACGCTGCATTTTCGCAGGAAATGCAACTTCTCTAGTTTTATTCATTTTAGTCAGCACTTGCTTTGATTTGTACATGCCCATATTATCACATACACATGCACACACCAAACATACACACACTCCGGCCGTTCTCTGATGTGACCTTCAGCACATGCAGACTGGCATTCAATTACTGCCCTGTCAGAGGTCCCTCCAGCCCAGTGGCTGCACGTCCTTGAGACTGTGTCTGCAGCCTCTGTCCAGTCTATATTCCGTTACATCCTCCACATTAGGAGCTTTGTCCAGCACAACACACACACTGCTTTTAACTTCTGATGTACAAACCTCCACCCAAGCAGTGAGCACAAAGGAGATTCTCGTTCGTGCTCAGAGTCAGATCCAAGCTTGAGCCAACTATTAGATTTTACTTTGTCTCTGGGAAATATTGTTTAATTCGCAGGAGCAAAGAAAAAAAAAACTCCTGCTCTTCTGTAACTCTCGCTGAGCTTCCTCCATTTTCAAAAATCCTAATACTGCTGATTTTTTTAATAGCTTTGCCTGTTTACTGCACTAAAATCACCTGTAAGAAGCATATTTACTGTGTAAATTCAGTTACTGTTGGAGGCAGAGAGTATTGTGCTTTTTGTGCAAAGAACCGTTTTAAGCCATTGGGGAGGGAAAAGCAGAAATCTCTTACAGATTTACTTGTGTTTTTTTGCTGACTGACCTTAAACATGTGTCTTCATTTAGTTTGGATTGTTTATATCTTCTTTTTGTGTTCAACAGTTTTTCTTGCTTGCAGAACCTTTAAAGAAACAGATTAGACTAAGTATGAATACATATTACCTTTAAAGGCTTTGTGAGAAAAAGCAAAGCTGTTACAAAAATGGCTACAAGCGCTTTGTCAATAAACAGATGTTTTGCTGTTTGTTGAAGTCCTGAAGTGTACCTAAGGCCATGAGCACCCACAACGTGACCAGACAAGCATGAGGGCTTCTCAGAGTCAGAGATTCTTTATTGTCATTCGCACCACACGTGGTACATGTTGTGGAACAAAATTATGTACACAGGGTCCAAGTTACATCCAACAATAAAATGTAAAAGAAAAACAGTAACATCTAAGATATGAACTAAGAAAAACATCAACTAAATATACACTAAGCACTAATATCATAGAAAACATTACTTCGAACAGCAGCACAAACATGAGTCTGTGTGAGCAGATGAGCACGAATGAACACAGCAACATGAAACAGATCAGCAGCAACATGAAACAGATCAGCAGCAACATGAAACAGATCAGCAGCAACATGAAACAGATCAGCAGCAACATGAAACAGATCAGCAGCAACATGAAACAGATCAGCAGCAACATGAAACAGATCAGCAGCAACATGAAACAGATCAGCAGCAACATGAAACAGATCAGCAGCAACATGAAACAGATCAGCAGCAACATGAAACAGATCAGCAGCAACATGAAACAGATCAGCAGCAACATGAAACAGATCAGCAGCAACATGAAACAGATCAGCAGCAACATGAAACAGATCAGCAGCAACATGAAACAGATCAGCAGCAACATGAAACAGATCAGCAGCAACATGAAACAGATCAGCAGCAACATGAAACAGATCAGCAGCAACATGAAACAGATCAGCAGCAACATGAAACAGATCAGCAGCAACATGAAACAGATCAGCAGCAACATGAAACAGATCAGCAGCAACATGAAACAGATCAGCAGCAACATGAAACAGATCAGCAGCAACATGAAACAGATCAGCAGCAACATGAAACAGATCAGCAGCAACATGAAACAGATCAGCAGCAACATGAAACAGATCAGCAGCAACATGAAACAGATCAGCAGCAACATGAAACAGATCAGCAGCAACATGAAACAGATCAGCAGCAACATGAAACAGATCAGCAGCAACATGAAACAGATCAGCAGCAACATGATGTGATATTTTTTCACAGTGATTATCCTGGTTAGATATTCATGAGTCTAACAGCCTCAGGGTAGAAGCTGTTCCTCAGTCTAGTGGTTCTACACTTAATGCTCCTCAACCTCCTTCCTGAGGGAAGTGGGGCAAAAAGTGTGTGTGCTGGTTGAGTGGGGTCCTTCATGATGCAGGTGGCTCTCTTCCTGCATCTGGAGGTGTAGATGTCTGTGATGGTGGGGAGACTGACTCAAACATCTTCTGTGCAGCCTTCACCACTCTCTGCAAAGCTTTTCTTTCTGCAGCTGTGCAGCCTCCATGCCACACGTTGATGCTGGAGCACAGGATGCTCTCCACTGCACACCTGTAGAAGGAGGTGAGGACTGAGCTTCCCAGACCAGCTCGTCTCAGCCGCTTGAGGAAGTAGAGTCTCTGATGATCTTTCTTGATCAGGCTGGTGGTGTTGTTGCTCCAGCTGAGGTTATCATTCATGTGTACACCCAAGTACTTGAAGCTGGAGACCACCTCCACCGCAGATCCTCGTATGTTCAGTGGGGTATAGGTGTGTTTCTTCCTTCTAAAGTCCACAATCATCTCCTTTGTCTTCTTCACGTTTATGTGAAGGTTATTCTCTTTGCACCAGCTCTCCAGATGTTCCACCTCCTGTCTGTAGCTGGACTCATCATTGTTTGTGATGCATCCCACCACAGCTGTGTCATCTGCAAACTTTACAATATGACAACCTTGATGGGTAGCTGGCTGCACAATCATATGTGAGCAAAGTTAACAGGAGAGGGCTTAACACACATTCATTCATTCATTCATTCTTTATTTAGTCAGGTAAATCTTATTGAGCCTCATGGGCTCATTTACGAAAGCGACCTGCTAAAACTAAAGAACGATGAACAGCAATGGTAGAATTTCCTTAAACAATAAACAATAAACAATAGAAAACAAAAGAGAGAAAAAAACAAAAGAGAGAAATACTTTTTTTTTTTTTTACAAAGTATCAAAAAACTAGCAAAACATTATAAGGTAGATGTATAAAATCAAAGACAGGAACAAATCTGCATTGGTTTTTGCCAGGATTCCAACAGATTCTGAAAACCATTTAGAGAAGTCAAGGTCGAGAGCTTCAGATCTTTGAGGAGGATCCTTGAGGAGAGCCATTGCTGAGGGTTATGGTGGAGGAGGAGAATTTGTGGATCCTCACTGACTGTGGTCTGTTTGTTAAGAAGTCTAGGACCCAGTTAGAAATGGAGGGGCTTAGTCCTAGTTCAAAAAGTTTGTCCATCAGAGTTTGGGGGATCATGGTGTTGAAGGCAGATGTGAAGTCCACAAAGAGCATATGGACGCAAGAGTCTTTCTGCTCCAGGTGGTTGAGAGCAGTGTGGACCACAGAGGAGATGGCGTCCTCTGTTGATCGGTTCTTGCGGTATGCATACTGATGGGGGTCATCGTTGATCTTGATGGTTGTTTTGATGTGGGTCATGACCAGTTTTTCAAAACATTTAGCGACTATCTTTACAACACAATCTGTGCCTCATCAACCCATTCATACAGCACTCTAATTGATCAGTGTTTCAACACCGATGGAACACACATTGGAGGCAATGAGAGGTTCAGTGTCTTGCCCAGGGACACTTCAGCATGTGACTGCTGGTGGAATCAAACCCCCAACTCTTGCATTAGAGGATGACTGCTTTAACCACCAAGCTACAGCCACCCCTGTGTTAATATGTTAATATTTCATGATTCTGTATCACCGTTGCTCGTTGCCATAGATGAAGGTAGAGGGATGATATTTTTGCCCGTGTCTCTGTGTACACTTTTGTGTTTTTTTTGTTTGAACCATTCACAAAATATCCAAGGATCATATTTTAATGAAACTTTTAGAAAGTAATCACAGGGTGTACATCTATGACTGATGAAACTTTGGAATCAGCTCGTTTTAAGATGGCCACCATCTTGATTAACAATGAGTACTCAGGTTTGGTTAATTGAGCCATCCATTGTTCCAAAGTCGGGTCACGGGGGCAGCAGCTTGAGCAGGGAGGCCCAAGACATTTCTTTCCACAGCCACCTCTTCCAGCTCTTCTGGGAGGATTCCAAGATGTTCCCAGTCCAACTGAGAGAAAAGTTTCTCCAGAGTGTCCTGGGTCAGTGGGGGTGTTTGAAGAGTCATCTGCAGACATGATTTAAGTTGTCCATATCCATCCATCCATTTTGTTTTGCTTATCCAGGGTTGTGTCACGGGCTAGCAGCCTAGGGGGCCCCACACCTCCCTCTCCCAGTCACTTGGGCCAGCTCCTCAAGGGAATCCCGAGGCGTTCCCAGGCCAGCCGAGAAACATAGTCCCTCCAGTGTGTCCTGGGTCTTCCTCTGGATCTCCTCCTGACCAGGGAGGTTTCCAGGAGGCATCCTAACCAGATGCCTGAACCACCTCAACTTACTCTACTTGATGTGGAGGAGCAGCCATTCTGCTCCAAGTCTCTCCTTAATAACTAAACTCACCCTATGTCTAAGGGAGAGTCCAGCTACCCTGCAGAGGAAACTCATTTCAACCACCTGTATCCATGATTTCATTCTTTAGGTCACTACCCAGAGCTCGTGACCATATGAGGGTAGGAACATAGACTGACTTTTCAGATACTGAGGTAAAAATTGGTGTGGTAGTAGCTGACAATAATTCACAACACATACTCTTACAGCTAACAGACCATGCGAGATATCCCCATGTAGCATGAGGTTGCACATAGAGCTTTTTTAGGTTTCAGTAAAATTGACACAACAATCATTTCTCAACACAAGACGATCTGAATCTAAAGGCTCTTTCATGAAATGGTTCTGTGAAATTGCCACACAGGCCAGTCCATGGCTGCCTCTAGTCTTTCATAAATCACTGATGGAGCCGGCCACGTCCCGCACAGACGTGAGCTTTCAGGAATGACGTGTATGGCGCGGGATGAGGGCCAAAATTAAGACTATTGCGCAACCGGCGGTAGCAACATCCTTGTAGCAGGAGGCTATTGATCTGATTAATGATAGGCCGGCACCGCTGACTGAGTAGCTGACTCCGGCAACTGAGAGGCCGGCGCTGGCAAATGAGAAGGAGACTATTCATTTGTGTTAGCATTGGAGAGGCTAGCGACTAGCATGCCTAGGCTAGTAACCCACTGGATTGACTACTCTCTCTGCTGTCCATTGATATGGATAGGCTGGCGTTAGCATTGGAGAGGCTAGCGACTAGCATGCCTAGGCTAGTAACCCACTGGATTGACTACTCTCTCTGCTGTCCATTGATATGGATAGGCTGGCGTTAGCATTGGAGAGGCTAGCGATTAGCATGCCTAGGCTAGTAACCCACTGGATTGACTACTCTCTCTGCTGTCCATTGATATGGATAGGCTGGCGTTAGCATTGGAGAGGCTAGCGACTAGCATGGCTAAACAGCTCAAGGAAACTTTAAAGCATAAATATTAACAAAGTTTTACATACCACCTGAATTAACAGTTTGTCTGGCCGACAGTCGAACTATGAGAGAAGCCCCAACTACTGTATCAAATTTGGTCTTTTTACAGTCTCTGGTAATAAACTAGGCTTCTCCATATTAAGTAATAATTAATGACGTTTGTTTTTTTATTTCCTTTGTGATCAATATTTTTAATTGCAAAACATGATCGTTTAGTACCTTTTGCTGAAGGTTAATTCTCTTCAACTTATATGGTTCAATTTGTACTAAGGACATCAAAACAACATTTAACGTCATGTTAATTAAAATTCACTTATTTTATCCAAACACCTCAGACCAAAGAGTTATTAACCACCAAGTTTGAGTCAAAAGGCATATAGACATTGTTTCTAAAATGCTATACATTCATTCAACCTTTATTTATACAGGCTATTTGGGCAGCACGGTGGCACAACTGGTAGAGCTGCTGCCTCTCAGCGAGAAGGTTGCCGGTTCAAATCCCGGTCCGGGGGCCTTTCTGGGTGGAGTTTGCATGTTCTCCCCGTGCATGCGTGGGTTTCCTCGAAGTACTC
>JBBPBX010040195.1:14768-24976 GCA_038048925.1 Garcialebias charrua | reverse complement strand
AGGGTGTTTAGATCTGTAGAGTAAGTTAGGTGAAGTTTTTGGGTGTTATCATTGATGACAAACTGACATGGAAAAATCACATAAATTCTGTAAAAATGAAAATATCAAAATCTACTGCAGTACTGTACAAAGTCAATGACTTTTTAAAATGATAAAGCATTGTATTTGTTGTATAACACAATCATTGTTCCACATTGAATTTATTGTATTGATGTTTGGGGAAAAGCATGTAAAACTATTACAAAGCCTATTTTTATTTTACAGAAAAGAGCTGTAAGAATTATTGCAAGAAAGCATTACTGTACTGTCATCCATCAAGTATATTATTTTAGAGTCAGAGTCAGAGTCAGAGAGAATTTATTGTCATTTGCACCGCATGTGGTACATGTGATGAAAACGAGATTATGTACACAGGGTCCCAGTTACATCCAACAACAAATGCAAGAGAAGAACAATAATAACATCTAGGATTAACTAAGAGAGACATCAGCTAGTAATACACTAAGCCCTAATGTAGTAGAAAAACATCATTATAAACAGCAGCACGAACATGAGCAGATGGTCACAGATGAACGCAGATAGTCACAGATGAACGTAGCAACAAGAAACAGCTGAAATTACTGAAGTTCCATTATTTGGTAGATTACAATATTTTATCAGTTATGTACAGAGCTCAGAACACACTAATACCTTTAAATATGCAAATGCATTTTGTTAAAAGACAAAGTTGTTATAAAGTAAAGGGAACTTAGATATTTGTAAAACAACAGTACAGCACCAGTTTGAAGGGAAGGTCTACTTCAATCCAGGGAATTAGATTGTGGAATGGTTTGGAGTATGATGTAAAAAAAAGCAAAGTCAATGTTTATGTTTAAGAAAATTACCAAAAACGAATTGTTAAAAAAATATTTATGAAGTAGTTTAATATGTAATGTATTTGAATTAGAAACTAGGATGAGTTATTCATTTTTGTTCTGTTACTTATATATATGCTACACGATTTTTGACTGGTACAGGCAGACGTGAGCACATCACTCCAGTTTTAATGTCCCTTCATTGGCTTCCTGTCCAGTTTCGAATCCATTTTAAAGTTTTATTGTTTGTTTTTAAGTCTTTGAACGGTTTTAGTCCCTCTTTAGCCTGGTTAAAACCAGACCCTTGTCCTTCACTTTGCTTCGTACTAGGGTCTGGAGTTTCTCCATAGAGAACCGATTCTTGCTGGAGGCGTGGTCTCTGCTGAGGAACAAAACCATTGGATCCCAGAAAAATTTTGAACATGGTTGCAGGGATGTATATGTAGATATCAGATTCAGAGTCAGAGAGTCTTTATTGTCATTTGCACCGCATGTGGTACATGTGATGAAAACGAGATTATGTACACGGGGTCCCAGTTACATCCAACAACAAATGCAAGAGAAAAACAGTAATAACATCTAGAATTAACTAAGAGAAACATCAACTAGTAATACACTAAGCCCTAATGTAGTGGAAAAACATCATTATAAACAGCAGCACGAACATGAGTCTGTATGAGCAGATGGTCACAGATGAACACAGCAACAAGAAAACAGATCAGCATCAGCATGATGTGATATTTTGCAGTGTTTATTTTTATTATTTATTTATTCATGAGTCTAACAGCCTCAGGGTAGAAGCTGTTCCTCAGTCTAGTGGTTCTACATTTGATGCTCCTCAACCTCCGTCCTGAGGGGAGTGGGGCAAAGAGTGAGTGTGCTGGGTGAGTGAGGTCTTTCATGATGCAGGTGGCTCTTTTCCTGCATCTGGAGGTGTAAATGTCTGTGATGGTGGGGAGACTGACTCCAACAGACTTCTGTGCAGCCTTCACCACTCTCTGTAGAGCTTTCCTCTCTTCAACTGTGCAGCCTCCATGCCACACATTGATGCTGGAGCACAGGATGCTCTCCACTGCACACCTGTAGAAGGAGGTGAGAACTGGGCTGCTCAGACCAGCTCGTCTCAGCCGTCTGAGGAAGTAGAGTCTCTGATGACCTTTCTTGATCAGGCTGGTGGTGTTGTTGCTCCAGCTGAGGTTATCATTCAAGTGTACACCCAAGTATTTGTAGCTGGAGACCACTTCCACCGCAGATCCACCTATGTTCAGTGGGGCATGGGTGTGTTTGTTCCTTCTGAAGTCCACAATCATCTCCTTTGTCTTCTTCACATTCATGTGAAGATTATTCTCTTTGCACCAGCTCTCCAGGTGTTCCACCTCCTGTCTGTAGCTGGACTCATCATTGTTTGTGATGCATCCCACCACCGCTGTATCATCTGCAAACTTAACAATATGACAGCCTGGATGTGTGGCTGTACAATCATATGTGAGCAGAGTGAACAGAAGAGGGCTCAGCACACATCCTTGGGGAGAGCCAGTGCTGAGGGTTATGGTGGAGGAGGAGAAGTTGTGGATCTTCACGGACTGTGGTCTGTTTGTTAAGAAGTCTAGTACCCAGTTACAAATGGAGGGGCTTAGTCCAAGTGTGGATAGTTTGTCTATCAGAGTATGTAGTATATCTATCAGATATATGCAGATATGTAGATGGCTATATGAATGAATATAAATGTATATGTATGTATACTGTATATATATTTGTAGGTATGGGTATGGGTATTTTTATAAATCTACTGCAAGGTCATGATTATTATTAGTCTTTATGCATGTATGTTTCGTTGCTGTGTTCTGTCATGTGCTTTGCAGGATTGTGGACGGAGGTTGGGTGTGTTTGCCTTGTGCTCTTTTTGTGGATAACTGTTGTTTTGTTGTCTTACTTTCTCTTTTCTTTCTCTCTATAAAAAAATAAATTTGAACAGGGAAAGCATTCTGCTCCCTCCCCCTCAGAGCCATATATGGTCTGCTTCCCATGCTCTGGTGAACTTGAGATCATCATCAGCTCTGCCTCCTGCTGCGCCTCCTGCTGCGCCTCCTCCACACGCCTCTCGCTGCCGTTGCATATTGTGTGTTTATAACTTTATATGTTAATAAAACGTTCTAAAAAATAAAATAAAACCATGGAGCGCTGGTCCAGAAGACCAGAACATCTGCAGGGACTCGGGCAGCAACTTAAAACCCTAGTTTAATTCTCTCGTGACAACCTGAGGCATTTCCTCATCATTGCACTCAGCGGAGGGAGAGGAGGAGGAGGAGGAGGGAGGAGGGAGCGATCACTTGACTTTTGGCAAAAAAAAAGGAAAAAGAAAACTCCAGATAAGGGATTAAGAAGGGGAAATTAATACATTTGTGTCACATATAAAACAGTCCTGCATCGCTTTGCATCGCTTTGAATGAGAACATGCCGCTGGCTGCACGCTGGGACAGGTGGGGGCGTGGGTTAGGGGCCAAAAACTCCGCCCCTTCTGTTCTCTGATTGGTCCGGTCAAAAATCTACCGGAGAAATCCTTCTCTATGGGAGAAGTCCCAGACGGAGCAGTGAAGGGAAATAGAATTGAGCGGAGCTGCGTAAGAAGGCGAGGGCCAGGCTAGTCCCTCTTATCTGTCTTAACTGCTTCACCTTTATGTGCCATCACATGCTCTTAGATCCACTGACCAGATGCTTTTAGCAGTCCCGAAAACCTTTTATAAAACCAGAGGAGACAGAGCATTTTCAGCTCTGGCTCCCAAATTGTGGAATGAGCTGCCACTGAATGTCAGGCAGGCTCCATCAATATCTGTTTTTAAAACTAGTTTAAAAACACATATTTTTTCATTGGCTTTTAAACCAGTTTGAGTTCGCATCCGTTTTAATGTTGTATTCTTTTACTTGTGATGTTCTGATTATTTATACAATTGTTTTTATTGTTTTGTGCTCGTTTTTGTTTTTGTACAGCACTTTGGACTGCTGATGCTGTATTTTTAAGTGCTTTAGAAATAAACTGGTATGGTATAATTATTGTTTAATCGTTTTAAAAAGGGGCAGATTTTTTTTTTTCTTCCTTCTGCTCCCTTTCATTTTATATTTTGTTTTCATATATGCGATTGTTTTGTATTTGACTCTAAAATTAATAAATTCATAAGTAAATAAACATTTGATCTGATTAATCCAGTGTAGATTTGTTTTAAAGCCCCTCTATCCGATCCCCAGTCACCGCCAGCCAATAATTCCCCTGTATTTGCTACAACTCTGTACATTAACCTTGTTCTTAAAAATGGCCAACAGCACACTTCATTCCTCAGGCATTTTCTCACCCTCAAATATGCCATTGAATAAGTACAAAAAAAAAAAAACTCTTTCCAAGGCATTTCCAAAAATCCACTGGTATGTCATCAGGTCCTACTGCCTTTCCCTTATTCATTGTTCTCACATCTTTCTGGACTTCACCTTTACCAATTTTTCCCACTTACTGGTCCACAATTTCTGTGACCTCTACTTTTCTTTCATTCTTTTCACTCATTAGCTCCTTAAAGTACTCCTTCCATATTACAGTCACTCACTTGGAGCATTATCATTCCTATCTTTAACAAAACTAACCTGCTGCACATCCTTTCCAGGCTGATCCCACTCTCGATCGATACGTTTTTTCACCCTATTTAGTGTCCTGTCCAGCCTCATCATACGCCTTCTGCTTTTAATTACTTTTGGTGCTTAATCTTAACCAGATATTGACCTAACAAAATGCATGAACTCATTTTGACAGGATGTGTTCTGGCAACTGTTTGCATGGCTCCACCAACTCTCAGGCTGATAGTTAAATGACTGCCTTGCTTTTTTGGGAGCCATGCTTGAACTGTGTCACTCCCCTCTACTGCTCAAGACAATTCCAACACCTTTGCTGCTCTTTTTATGATGCTCTGGACCCTTGTCACAAACAGCACGCATGCAACTAGAGTAAACTCACAGCAAGATTATACCTGCCCCCTTTATTCCTCTTTTGCATTGACAAAACCTTTTATCGATTTGTCAAAGAACAATTGATGTTTTTTTTGTAAATTTAATAAGTTTGATAAAAGTGTTACATGGTGGCACGACTGGTAGTGCTGCAGCCTGTCAGTGAGAAGGTTGTCAGTTCAAATCCTGGTCCAGGAGCCTTTCTGGGTGGAGTTTATGTCTTCTCGTGCATGTGCGAGTACTCTTGTTTCCTCCCACAGACCAAACACATGTATATTAGGCAGGCTGATGTAACTCTAAATCGTCTCTAGATGAGTGAATAGTTTCTCGTTTGTCCCTGTGATGGACTTTAATCTGTCCAGACTACCTCACTCCTCGTACAGTGATTGCTGGACATTGGCAACCCCCATGACCAAAAATGGAAACAGGTTTAAAGAAAGGATGTTTAATAAATGTTAGGACTATATATATTTTGCTAACAATGTATTTTGTGCCAATAAACATTTCTTGTGAGCATGGTATTCCCCAGGAACACATGTAAATATGAGGTCAGTCACTGCAATGTGATTAAATGGACATTTTCTTAAAGACCTAACCCATTTTCTCCTCACATTCCAATAGATTCAATGAACCAAATTCAAACTTAACATTTATTTTGCACATATTTGAATATGAAATACAGGTACAAGTTTGTCAGCATCTAGACTTGACATCCTGGAGGACGCAACATCACAGGAAAGTGCACATGCTTAAGTTAAGCAAGATGAAGCAGCTCGTTTACTGCAGACAAAAGGCAAATATGCAGTACACTTGTCATCGTTGACATAATCTTCTCCTGTAACGACAGAGAGAAGTCATTCATGTTGCAGTTAGGTTACTTCCATTCAATTTAACCTTAATTTCTCCAGCTTGGTCACATGAGTCTCATTAACACAGATAAAGACTTTGTTGGGTTTACTAGGAACTCAGTTTTTTAAAAATACTTAAGAGACAAGGTGGAGAGCTTCAAATCCTTACTGACAATATAATTCTTTAAGTTTATATAAAAAAAGTATTCTGTTGTGGTACCGAGTCAGAATCAGTGGGAGTTGGGGTGTGCACTATTTTTTTTAAAGTGTATGGCCTTTAGAGACCAGCTGCCAGCTGGGTGACCGAAACATTTGGAAGTGTAATTTACACATGCAGGAGTTTTGATGTACTCTGTCCAAGCTGAAGACTGAGACACCAATCACAAATTGTTATGAATCAGATCATGGCCTCTGGATTATACCAATAATAAAACCATTTTATTTAACACTGTACTGAATCTCCTCTGGAACATCTTATTTTGAAAAAAAGAGGAATTTGTACCTTCCCGGTTGATTTCCATACAATCTTCATGTCCACCATAGTTGTTTGGTTCTCCACTGGCCCAGTTAGTGAAGTCAAACTTTGACCCATCTGTCCACATCCACACACCATCCTTGAAGAAAAACAATTCAGACTAAGCAAAATGTCACTTTTACCCTCCTGACAGTAATTAACTTTGTTACATCCTGGTGCATGGCCAATAATCCAGGTAGATCAAAATATATGCTCAACCTCAGCTGGATTATCGAGGATCAGGACATTGAACCACTTCGGCCACTATTACCTCAAACTAGTTCAAGAACCCGTCCAGAGGACACGACTAAACCTTGTTAGATTTACTTTGTTGCAAAACTAGTCAAAGTGTACCATTTGCCAGTGATTTAGGATCTGCAACAAACAAAATACTCAGATAAGCCACCTTTACAGAATCGTTGCCTCCGACCCAAGAAGTTTTGTTGGATCCACTCTTTTTAAGGATCAATTTCCTGATGAACTTGTACTCTTCTGGGCTGTGGAAAGAGGCCAGGTTCCCATCTTTCTCAAGGCAGTAACTCTGAGAAAAACAATGTTAATGATTAAACCAGAAGAGACAATTTTACATTTTCAAACCACTTTAACTTCAAGGACATGGTCATTTTAGTTTGCAATTAATGCAGCCATTACAACGTGCACATGATTTTAGACCTACATATTCTAAAATGTAGGTTAAGTTAATTGACTGATATTCTTGAACCGTGCCCAACATACTTGTCCAATATAGTCAGTGGTTTGGTCTTGACTGTTGACCTGCCAACAGAGGCCTGTAGAATTTAAGATCATGGCTGAGCACTGCATGGCCTGACCTTCAGGGTAGAGATGGTCTAATGTTTTCTCTAGAATGGAAACATGACCCTGCACATATAGCTGTAACAGTTGCTTGTCTAAGGTCATTGCTGATGTATTTTCACCCTTTTGTCTCACTGCTGATTATACTTGAAACTGATTTGATCAGCAGCCATATTCAAGAAGGCTGCTAAAGCTACCTCCACAAGGTGATTCTACCTCAATCATTCTTTCAATTCTATCACTTTGTAAACATTCCTAAGCAATAAAAAAAAAAAAAAAAAATCTCAAAGATGGCCACCATAGCCTAAGAAAAATAGGACCATTATTAATTTGACATGTTGACTAAATTTTTGTCTGTTGGCATCAGAGAGCAGACCCCAAAGTGCGGTCAAGTCAATTTAAACTGGCAGTTTCTCCAGGAAGCTTCTAGTTAGAAGTGTCGTACCTCCGCATCAGTCCAAACCTTGTCCTCTTCCACAAACAGAAAACAGCGACCTTTGAACCCAGTCCAGTTATGAGGACAGTCCTCGTGTTTGTCACCTGCGAACAGATCCAAGTTCAGCAGGACAGACAACACATCTACAGTATAACACAGCATAATCAGAACGGATGAACAACATTTCCCTTTTAACAGTCAGTTCATTTATTCATTCACTCATGAATTTTTACAAAACTTCAGCTAATAAAAGTTCAGCTATAAAAACTAATTCCTTAG
Organism: Garcialebias charrua; assembly: GCA_038048925.1. Lineage (NCBI taxonomy): Eukaryota > Metazoa > Chordata > Actinopteri > Cyprinodontiformes > Rivulidae > Garcialebias > Garcialebias charrua. Next base: position 17,245 of record JBBPBX010040195.1, on the reverse strand, counting down.
ATCAAAATCAGTCCACATGACTAACCTGCAGCAGAAATGTTTCAAATCATCTAACTTACAAATAAATTTTAGTGGCTGCACGTAGACTTTGACCAACACGGAAATATGAACACATCACTCCTGTCCTGTCCTCTCTACACTGGCTCCCGGTTCAGTTCAGGATACAGTTCAAGCTGCTCCTGTTTGTTTTCAAAGCTCTGAATGGACTTGCACCTCTCTACATCTCAGAACTTTTGAAAGCCCATCAGCCCGGCAGAGATTTACGCTCTGCCAGTCAACACCTGCTGGAGGTGCCTCGCTCAAGGTACAAACAATGGGGAGACCGGTCATTTTCTGTTGCCGGCCCAAAAGCCTGGAACAGCCTCCCCCTTGAGCTGCGTGCCACCTCTGATCTGACTCTGTTCAAAACCAGACTGAAGACCCACTTGTTCAAAAAAGCTTTCAGTGTGTAACTTTTATTACTTTTGGTATTTTAATATGTAGCATTTTTTTTATTTCCATTGCCTTTCTATTTCCACTTGTTCAAATAAGCTTCCAGTGTGTAACTTTTATTACTTTTGGTATTTTAATATGTAACACTTTTTTATTTCCATTGCCTTTTTATTTCCACTTGTTCAAAAAAGCTTTCAGTGTGTACCGGTAACTTTTATTACTTGTGTTATTTTAGTGTTATTTTAGTATGTAGCATTTTTTATTTCCATTGCCTTCTTTTATTGCTGTTGTTTCCTATTCTATTTTCATTGATTTATTATTCCAGTTTATTCATCTTTTTATCCTGTTAAGCACCTTGGTCAATGCAAGGCATTGTAGGAAGGTGCTATACAAATAAAGTTTATTATTATTATTATTATTAGATATAGAACTAAGGCAGCTCATTTCCACTGTCACACCAAACTATGGCTCAGCATCTGCACAATTATCTGCCAAGGTCTAGTAGCTGCAGTGACTTTAACGCAAGTTATTTTAGACTAACAGCCAGAGTTGTAACAATTCATACAAACCCAATACTTTGTAAACTATTTAGCACTCACTACAAGTTGGTGGTCAGACCTAAAGATCAGTATGTTCAGTAAGTTATCCATGTGACAAAATCTACATTTTGATTCAACAGCCTTTAGTAAGACATTGTGAGTTTCATGCAGCCCAACTGATTAAATTTTCTTAAGATTCTCCCACCGTTCTGAAACAGCACTGACCACTGGAAATGCAAGAATCACAAACCTTGTTCCGCCTGTGGATGAAAGAAAAACAAAGATTTAGAACTGAATTTAACATGACTTTATTTACTGGAAGCACTGTGGCAGCATCCCAAATCCTAAACCAGCATGTTTTTATCATCGTCAAGATGATAAAACTATTGGAACTTTCAGAACCTACATCTTATTAATTATGAGACTTGTTTTATCTTTATTAGTTTAATATCATAAATGTTCCTTACTGCCCGTCTCCATGGCACAAATAAAAAAAGTTAATAAATCCTAACTAATTATGTAGGACACCGAGCCAAGCTGATCCTTTAGTTTGATTTTCCCAGTTTGATAGTACATCTCAAACCTGCAGTTTTTATAATAGTATGCTTCTGGTAATTGGATTTTAGATCTTTCTCTGCTCTTAAGTTTAAACACATCATAACACATCATAATAAAACTTACACTTGCACCAATCACAAGTCCACTCAGACAGAAGATAAACGTGAAGTAACGTCCTGAAGCCATCTGTGGGGAAAAATACATTCATGTTTACAGAGATATTTTTATAAGTTCTAAGATTCTGACAATTGTACTCAAGTTGTGTCTTGGAAGAATGATCATCCAGTGGACTCAAGTCTAGATGATGCTGTTCAGAGGTCACTTCTGAGCCCATCCATAGCTCAATCTTACAATGTGTCACATGACATGTCAATAGTCTGAACAGTTGCTGTTCACATCCTGCCTCAAGGTTTATTGTGCAATCTTCTTTGAAATTCTGGTAATGAGCGTCAACCCACCTCATGCTTGAAGGTCTTTTAGACATTTCAGCTCTCTGGATGAAACCAAACTTTTGATTTCTTTCTCATTCTGATCATTCTTAACTTACTAAACAGTCAAAATCTTTAAAATCATGTCACATCCATGTCACATATTTTGAAACATTCTACATTTGAGCCCTGAAAACATCAGTTCTGGTTCTGTGTGACTCACCTTGTGTCTACTGTTGTATCCTGCTACAGCCACTGCTCACCTGCTCCTATTTATCACCACACACAGCTGTTGGTAATTAGCTCATTAGTCTTCTTCTTCTTCTTCTTCTTCTTCTTGATGAGTTTATTGGCAGTTGGCAAAAAAACTGTATGTGTTCATTACTGCCCCCAACTGGTATGGAGTGTGGCTCATCATGGTCCAAGTCGGACTAGGTATGAATAAAAAATATAATCTAATTTTATTAATCAGTTTTCTTAAAACATCAAATCAAAATTTGTATATGTTTGCTCTTTAAGT
>JBBPBX010040194.1:0-29495 GCA_038048925.1 Garcialebias charrua | reverse complement strand
AATTTAAATGTAGTCAGTCTAAAATCAATAAATCAATGTTTTTAACCTAGCCCTGGTGGACAATACCTGAGTCAAAATCCAAGCTAAGGAAGTAGAAGCTTTCACCAGACATGCAGGGTCTGATGGCACTCTGCTAAGCACTTTTGTAACAGTTCCTGTTTTAAATGTGCTATACAAATAAATCTGACTTGACTCTGGCACTGTGCCGGATCACTGGTGTACCTGCAGAAGAGATTTAACAGACATTTCTCTGGATTTAACAGAGGTGCAGCTTACACTCCCAACCACACTAGATAGGCCTACTAACCAGTCAGAAGAAGTGTGGTGCCTGGCCTTGGGTCTTGGCAAAACTGTGATTCAGATCCAGCAGTGGTTCTGTGTGCTTTTGAAAGTCACTGTTTCCTGGGCTGCTTTAATGTACGGGCTGACCTGGGCTGAAGTCCATGTGCCTACAGCATTTGGAGGGTCACTTGTTTTTAGGTCACATGATGAGCTGAAATACATTGTTTTGTAACTTGTCAGGTTTTCTGTCAATCATTTCAGATGCATGTTTGTGTTGCTGATCCAAATAAAAAGTGACCCATGTGGGCTCATTGGCCATGAGCTGATCAATCAGAATGTGTGTTGCTAGAATGGAGGCATGTCCCTCAGTGATTGACTGACAGCTGTCCACATTTCGTGATTGAAGTTCAAGAGCGGTGCTCAAAATAAAAGGATATATTTGTCAGAACGAGTTTGAAAAAGAACTGGAGACCATATTGAAGCTGGCAGATTTTTAAAAACATCTGTCAGAGAAGCTGAACCCACAGAAGGATGCTCACTGAATCTTCCACCACCTGATGGGAGACGAGGACGAGGTGTGGCCCCACAGGTGATGCTACAGCAGGGGTCACCAACGCAGTGCCCGCAGACACCTGGTCGCCCGCAGGGACCACGAGGTGCCTACGGGGCGTGTTCTAAAAATAGCACTCATCAAGGCACACCACGTTAAAAAATCGTAATTAATTATATTTTTTAATTTAAGAAATAAAGTTTGCAATGATGTACTGTATATATTTGAAATAAAAATAATTATCCATCCATCCATCCATTGTCTTCCACTTATCCGGGGCCGGGTCGCGGGGGTAGCAGCCTAAGTAAGGAGGCCCAGACTTCCCTCTCCCCAGCCACTTGGAGCAGCTCCTCCGGAGGAATCCCAAGGCGTTCCCAGGCCAGCCGAGAAACATAGTCCCTCCAGCGTGTCCAGTCCATCAGAGAGACAGACAAAGAGACAAACAAACATCCACACTCCCAGTCACAGCTAAGGACAATTTACAGTCGTACAGAAGAGCCCAAAAAGATTCAAACTGAGGATTCAAGTTCTCGATTGAGAGTTCTAATCACTAATTATCAATAATAATTTATCATATTTACCAAACTAAATCCTTACTGATAATCATTGTGTGGAGTTTTTAATAATACTAATAATAATAATAATAATTGTCTAATCTTGTCATCTGCGTATGTTTCCCATACACAGACGAAATTCGTCTCTGCATTTAACCCAACCACCTACCAGGCGGTGCAGTGAGCAGCCATAGAAGGCGCTCGGGGAGCTGGAGAAATAGGTGTGCACTCATAGACACCCCAAGATGTGTAGTGGCCGGGACGCGAACCCGCGTCCTTCGGGTCCCAAGTCAAACGCCCTAACCACTACTAATCAGATGTGATCAGGCAGTCATGTATTCACGTGTGTAAATGTATTATTATTAATACTATAATTACAGTTGAGCCATGCAAATTTGTCCCACTGAAGTAGCTCTCAGTCTCAAAAAGGTTGGTGACCCCTGTGCTACAGTATATTAGCTGGAGAGGGTCCTCTGGACGGGTTCAAAAAACAAAACATTGTATAAACGTCCAGAGTACCAGACTTAACTTTTTTTTTTCCTACCTGGATTATAGAACATGCATCAGGATACTACAATAGGCATATTTGAACAAAACTATAACAAAGGTGTGTCTCTGTTTAACGTGTAATTTTTTTATTTTCCAAAACCCTCCAAATGTTCTCTCTGTGAAGGGGTCAGTTTTAGGTGTTTGTAGTTCATCATAAATATCTGCAAATTTAAAGGTCTACTGACATCATCTTTGAACTTTGCATAAAATGGCACAAGATGTATATCTTTTATCATTCAACTATGTTTGTTTTTGCAAACAAAATGATAAATTAATGAAAATTCCTTTCAAATTGAGTTTAAAATTAAAAACCGTGTTTCTTCACGGGACATCCGACTACACGTGAATGCAACATCTGTGACGTAGGAAGGAGGACATTCAGTCTGCGTCTGCCATGATTACGCATATTCATTCTCTGCCAGGTCGCCTTTTTTTTTGTATAACTTGAAAAATGCCAGTACGTTGTGTCGCATTTGGGTGTTTTAATATCATCAGTGAAGAAGTGAGCCTTTTCACTTTCCCAAAAGATGTAAACCTTTGTCAAGTATGGAATAAATAAAACTGCCCCCCCTCGGAGCTCCCTCGCTTCCTGAAAAGGTAAGACTAAAAAAATAAATACGGGTGCAGACCTAAATTAGAACCTGCTGTTTCTTGTTCATCTAACTTTCTGCTTCTCAAACTGAAGACAAATTGCTCAAATCTTAACTTAGATAGCTAAATTCGTCGTTTTATTATTGTCCGTCATTAATATGTAAAAGGGGCGTTCTAAAGACGTTCTCCTTCCTACGTCACAGATGTTGCATTCGCGTGTAGTCAGATGTCCCGTGAAGAAACACGGTTTTTAATTTTAAACTCAATTTGAAAGGAATTTTCATGAATTTCACCATTTTGTTTGCAAAAACAAACATAGTTGAATGATAAAAGATATTTATGTTGTGTCACTATATGCAAAGTTCAAAGATGATGTCAGTGAGTGGACCTTTAAATCCTACACTGTATTAAATCATTATTGTAGGAGTGGTGGCGCAGAGGTTAGAGAATGTGGGCCTGTGATTGGAAGATCGCCGGTTCAACTCCCGGTACTGACAACATCAACATGTGGGTGGGAATGGTGAAACACACCTGCTTCCACCCTCATTTGCTCCACTCTGGGCCCTTGAGCAAGACCTTTAACCCCCACCATCTGTTCCTCTGGGAGCCCTAGATAGCAGCTCTCTGCTTCACACAGAAGTCTGGTTGCGTCAGGAAGGACATACGGCATAAAAATAATTATGAAATATAAATGCTGCCTTCTCGATAACAGGTAGTTTGCCTGTATTATTACCAATCATGTGGTTTTTAATGTTCAAGTATTTTTAGCAACAATACATAGTTCCCATGTGACGTCACATAATGGGCATTTCCGGGTTGTCCGCCATTTTGGTTGGCGGTACTTCCACTCCTGACCACTAGTAGCAGCGTAGGTTGCGAGCAGTATATTTTTCGCGGTTGTTTATTTGTAAATAATTGCAGTGGTTATTTCGTGTTGGGTTAGCGGTTGTACCAATCAAGCAATTGCCAAGCGTAAATTTTACGTAATTCTGAAAATAAGGAAGCATGAAGGACCAGATACAGAAGCGCTCACCACTGAACGTCGGCGAGTCTGGCTGTGTAAGATTAACTGCAAGGATTTGCCATCGTCAACATCAAAAACATGCTTTGATCACTTTTTGTACGGTAAGCCAAAATTGTATGTGATTAACTTAGCGAAACTGTGTGTGTTTGAACAGTTTTTTTCATGATCTAGCTTCTCTGTTACCGTCGCTAGCTTAGCAACGCTATGCTTACACAAACATTTTTGTCTCCAATATATTCAGAAAGGCAGCTAAGGAACATCAAAGATCGGAGTCTAAGATGAACAGGTATACAAATTAATGTCACTTTTACTAATTGTAATGTTAATTAAAAACAAATCGTTACTTTGATATTTGAATATTTATAAATATGTAATTTTTAACTTGTAAAAATGTCTGCTGTAGTAATGTGATTTCTTTTCAGCAGAAAAGTTGTCTTATTACCTAGACGCAAACATATATATATATATATATATATATATATATATATATATATATATATATTATATATACTGTATACATATATATCTGTATACATATATAAACATTTATGTTTATCTTAATTATAGGTACAGACGAGTGAAAGAACGAGTTCGCTCAGAGGAACATCTCCAGTGTGCGCAGGCTCTCCTAGAATTCGGTGCAGTCTCTGAACCTGACCAACCTGAAGTGGAGGAAGCAGTTCCAGTGTGTGAAACGGTTCACGGTGCAAATGACTGTACAGAACATACATCTGTTTCTGAAAGTCAGGTTCAGTTTGAACTGCAGTCATTAAGAACAGAAAATATTACATTACCAAATTAGCTAAGTATTTTTCAATTAAATGTAAAAAGCTTTGAGAATAATAATTTCAAATTAAGATACTACACAGGCCTCCCATCATTCCTCATGTTGATGACAGTGTTTGATCATGTAAAGGCATTCATACCAGTTCCTAAATTAAATACTCATTTTGGTCAATTCGAACGATTTGTGATGACCCTGATGCGTCTTAAACTAAACTGCCCTGTGCAAGACTTGGCTTTTCTATTTCAAACTTCTACCTCAACGGTTTCCAGGACATTTCTGTTTGTCATCCAGCTTTTATATACCCATCTAAAGAAGCTGCTCTATTGGCCACAGCGTGATGAACTGAGGAAAACCATGCCTCTGGAATTTAGAAAACATTTTGGATAAAGAACTGTTGTTATAATTGACTGCTTTGAAGTTTTTATTCAGAGGCCTAAAAACTTACTGGCACGTGCACAGACGTGGTCAAACTATAAACATTCAAACACTGTGAAATTCTTAATAGGCATCACCCCGCAGGGTTCAGGTGTCTTTTCTGAAGCATGGGATGGCAGGACTAGTGACAAGTTGATAACTGAAAACTGTGGTTTGCTGTTTAAACTACTTCCAGGTGACCTCATACTAGCTGATCGTGGTTTCAACATACAGGGCAGTGTGGAACCATTCTGTGCACAGGTGAATATTCCAAGTTTCACCAAATGTAAAGCACAACTGTCAGCAGTTGATGTGGAAACCACACGGAAGATTGCACATGTTTGCATACATGTCGAACGGGTAACTGGACTGGTTAGAAACAAATACACTATGCTTCAAGCTCGTCTGCCAATAAATTACTTGATCAAAAATGATGATGGCTTGCCAGTGGTTGACAAAATTGCAACTTGTTGTTGAAACTGCTAAATGTTTTACTGAATGAATATTTTGTACAAATTGTTTCTCCTTTACAACAGTATTTTAATAATTGTGTGTTCAAGTAATTTAAATTAAAAATGAAAAAGACAAATTGTCCATTCATCTTGTTGTATTGAATGTAGACTGTTTACTAATAATTTAAAAATATACTTGTAGATTTTTAATTAAAAAATTGTCATTCACACCGTTGAACAGTAGGTGCCACCGCAGAGCTGGAGGTGACAACCTTGAACAGGAGGAAAATGCCAATATGTGTTGGTTTTGAAAATGTCATTGAAACATTTTTAATGTGTAAGTATAAAAAAATGATGATACTTGATAAACTGCTTTATTCAAAATAATTAAAACTTAACAGTCCTAGTGTTTCAAAAGTAATACCGGTACATATTATTTGATAAGGTTCATAGCTGGGAAATATCAATTCACATGGCTATCAGAGGAAAGCAAAATGAAAAAAGTTCAAAGAAATTTCATTAAACACGTCTTATGAAGGCACCAAATTCAAACAAGCAATTATAAAACAATATTTGATATAAGTAATAAAAGAAATGCATAGTTAAAAATATTAAATTGAAAGGTTGGAACTTACATAATAGCTCTTCTTCAACATTTTCTGACTACTAAAATGGCGGGAATTCCGGAATTCTAGTCACATGTGTGGGAACTATGTACAATATAAAGTTTATATATTGCCGTTTATATATTGCCATTTATAACAGCAACCTTCATAATGGACAAGTTTATTATTACCGGTAGTGGTAAAACTCCTAAAGGTTGACACTGGAAGGATGATTTAGCTGTTAATTAACTTTGTTAAATTAAAAAGTGTGATATTAAAAAGTAACTTATCACACGCGGTCCTTTGTTCAGAACAGAATAGCTTGAATTTTTTTCTGCCTTTAAAATAGTTTTTTGTAGTAATATGTTGGTGTTAATGTATATGCAGACAGATGATGGTAGGGTTGTAACGGTACACATGGGTGTACCGAACCGTTTCGGTACGGCACGTTTGGTTCTGTCCACCTGTGTACCGTTTCAATTATTTTTCACTCATTAAATGTTATTAACGGGAGAATATGCGCTGCGGAACTAAAATTCCTAGGCGTGTTTCAGCACGGCGCTATTATCTTGCAGCACACGTAGCATTTAGCAGCCTAGCATCTCGTTGCGGTCTCCTGTTTGGGAACATTATGGCTTTCTTGTTAGAAGACGTGAACAAATCCAAAGCTGTGAGTCGACATTGTTTCACGGAGATTGGATCTGCAGCAGCAACACGTCTGACTTGTTAACGCTCTTGAAACTACATCATCTGAACGTTAACACTTTCTACAAGCAAGAAAAGCAGCTTGTTGCAAACACTGCTAACAGCAGCAGCATTTAAACAACCTTCATCAGGTAATTCAGATCGGTCCAAAGCAATACCACAAGCTGTAGGAGTTTTTAAAGCTCTGGATCTACGTCTGAATGTTGTTGATGCACTGACCTTAAAGTTCTTGAGCCCGGCTACAATATCCATCATGTCAACACGTCAGCCAAAAAGTTCAGCACTTTATGAAAAAGCTCAAACTGATATTGTCAACAAGCTGATAGGAGCCAAGATGGTCTAGTGGCAGGGCTTTTGACTTGGGACCCGAAGGACGCGGGTTCGCGCCCCGGCCACTACCCACCTTGGGGTGTCTATGAGTGCACACCTATTTCTCCAGCTCCCCGGGCGCTTTCGGGCTGCTCACTGCACCACCTGGTAGGTGGTTGGGTTAAATGCAGAGACGAATTTCGTCTGTGTATGGGAAACATACGCAGATGACAGGAAAAGACATTATTATTATTATTATTATAAAGCCCTGATGATGATGATGACCAAGAGATTCAACCACCTCATAACAACTGTTCAAGAAGAGGTACCGTACTTTCCGGCTTAAAAGTGGCTCTGTCCTATATGTCGCATTAGTCCAATTGTGTCCAATAAAGTGGAAAAATCCATAAATGTGTAGCACCTCCGTATACGTCGCATCTATTATGCATCACCGCTGACGTGTTGCGTATGTTACGTGTCACTGCTGACAACCTGAAAATTTGGGCCGGTGTTTTGCCAAAAATGGATTGGCTAAGAAATGGCCACTGGAGCATGCACGGTAAGACTTTAACAAGATTAACACTTAAAAACAATAATTTTTTTGCTGAAAATTATAGCAAAGATGTATCTGAGCTGAACTTTTCCTTAATAGATGCACGTAATGGTCAAATCAGCTGAATTAAAAAAATAGTTTTGCTACGTCGGTGCTGCGAAGCGTGCACGTGCAGTGAGCGGATACGCTTCATTTCTTTAAAATTTAACAAGATAAACACTTAAAAAATATTTGTTTGCTGACATTATAGTAAAAGTGTTTCTGAGCTGAACTTTTTCTTAATAAATGCACGTAATGGTCAAATCAGCTGGATTTAAATTGTTTTGCTTTGACAGTCTTCCAAACGTGCGCCCACTCTGCGAAAATAAATTGTAAATACATTGAATTTTAGCTCAAACATCTCTTAAAGCTGATCAGTTGTAAATGTCCATCCAGTGATTACTTTCTGTAAGTTTCATCAAAATCTGTCCTGTGGTTCTTGAGCTATTTTGCTAACAGTCAAACACTGAGGTAACAGCTACCACAGCTATGGTACTACCACATCGAATTTTAGCTCAAACATCTCCTAAAGCTAATAAGTTGTAAATGTCCATCCAGTGATTACTTTCTGTAAGTTTCATCAAAATCTGTCCTGTGGTTCTTGAGCTATTTTGCTAACAGTCAAACACTGAGGTAAGAGTAGTTCAGACCTCCAGATAGCAGGAGGCCGTGCTGCAACAGAGTGAGTCCGAGCAGATGAGTCTTCTGTCGAACACATGAGCTGGGAACAGTCGGTTGACCCTAGCGGCCGAAAGTGGTATTGCACCCCTAGCGGCCGAAAGTGGTACTGCTCCATTTTTTTCATCAGAATGAGTGGAAACGGTCATATCTCAGCCAAAAATTGGTCTAAAAATATGGAGGAAAATCCCTAAATATGTCGCTTCGCCGTATAAGTCGCAGGGCATGAAAATTAGTTTAAAAATAACCTGCAACTTATAATCCGGAAAATAAGGTATATCAAAGGACATAGAGCAGAAGGAAGCCTCTTGAAAGCTCAAAACAAGCTGCTCAGTGAGAGAATAAGACAGATCCACTTCACCATTGAAGCTCTCTCACTCAAAATGGATCAGACCCTCCAGAACAGGGGTGCTCATTATGTCGATCGCGATCTACTGGTCGATCACGGAGGTAGTACTGTTCGATCGCAGCGTGACATAAAAAATATATTTGTCAGCCTATCAAACATCCCGTCACTTGATTGACATACAGGGCAGCCATTCACAACCCTCATTCTCTCAAACCAGATCTGAGAGATTTTTTGGGAAACACCATCCCCGCTCCTCCACCCCCGAAGGTGTGAAATTCTCCCTGTATGAAGTTGCACATACAGATGGCTGCAGTCCAAAGTTTTTCTTCACTAACAACAGTTTTAAATAATGGCAGAGAGCTGAGTGTTTTTCTGCTACTCACCCTTTTTCAGCATGCAGGAGCAAAACTAATAAAATCCAGAGTCCAAAGAGACGTTATTCACCAGTTTAGATGTAACTGTGATCATGCAGTCGCTGCACTCACAATGAATACAGCTGAGCCTAGGGTTGCCAGATAAATTTTAAAAATGCCTTATTATCACCTCCTTTTCTGTGCACATGTTCAAGAAACACAACACAAATGTAATCTTGTTCAAGATGATTCTGCAATGTAGTTAAATTCAAAGTAGTCTGTTCCTCTGACAAATAGTGTTAAATTATTATTTTATCTATGAATGTTTCTGTTAAATTATTATTTTATAAATATAAATGTTTCTGTTCTGTGCCCTGAGATTACTTCTTTTGTGAGTTGATGCTGTATAAATAAACTGAATTGAATTGAATCTTAGAACATCTTTACTCAGCACACACGACAGTTTAGGTAAAAAATACTATAATTTTAAAGCCACAATACTGTAGTTCATAATTTCTTATCTGGCAACCCGACTGACATGGAAACTACAGCATTTTTCATGTAAACCAGTTTTTTTTGTTTTTGTTTATTACCCCCAATAAACATTGAAAAAAAAACACTAATGTTTCCACAGGTTGTTCTTGTGTAAACAGGGCTTTGTAGTAGGTAGATCACTCTGACTTGATCATTTCAAAAGTAGCTCACATGCTGAAAAGTCTGGACACCCCTGCTCCAGAAGCTGTCTACTCTTCTACCACTACATCTGTTGGAAGAAGTGTCTTGTTTTGTTGAAAAGGCCCAGCTATCACAGTATCAAAAAAGCAAGGACCTTCAAAAAAGTAAGTTTCTAAAACTACAACAGAGAGCAGTATTCTCATCACAAGCCATCAGTCAAGATAAGGAGGTTGTCGCCAACACAAATACTCAGGAACAGTGCGTTAGAAATTTGTCTAACACACTGGTTCTTAACCTGGGTTCGATCGAACCCCAGGGGTTCGATGAACCGTTCTCAGGGGTTCGGTGGAGCCTCTGCTTACACACTTGTGTAAACACCGTTGTGACCGGTGTTGCCAAATAGAGTCCCACCCGCCCAAAGCACTCTCTACCCGCAAAAGTCAGAAGGAAAATCGCGGTGAACCGCCCAATCTGGCAACACAAGATTCAGTGCAGTGATGCGGAAATATAACGCGCGAATGAAGTCAATGGCTGTTGTGTCGTGTACGTCGTGTTTACAAACGGTAAATATGTCGGTCAAAAAAAGAAAGTGGTTGGACGAATATGTCCAACATGGATTTACTTGTGTCACGGAACGGGAGTCAGCGTCCGATCTGCATGATATGCAACACGAAGTTGAGCAACTCCAGTCTGGCGCCGGCAAAACTGAAGGAGCACTTCATGAAGATGCACAAAGACGGAGAATACAAGAACACAACGCCTGCTGAATTCAAGGTGAACGAGCCAGATATGATGTTGTTTCTATGCTAATTTTAGCTTTTTAAGCTAATTCCACATTTAATGCTCTTATTAAAAAAAATGTCATCCTAATTCAGCAAAAATGTGCTCTCTCAACTTCATTCTGGTGATGCTTCTTTCTGCTATTTTAGCTACTTTTCAGCTGAATCTTTTTTCTAATTTTAGATTTTCTTCAGATAATTTCCACATTTTTGTGCTCATTTCTGCTTCTTTCAGCCTAATTGGGCAAATATATTCTTTTTGCTTTCTTCTGCTAATTTAAGCTTATTCTACCTTTTCAGCAACATTTTTTAGTACTCTTTCTGGTTTAAGGTAAATTAAAATTTTTGTGGTAATTTCTGACACTTTCAACCTAATAATTACCTTTTTTTGTTCATTTCAAGGTGAAACGAGCCAGATATGATGAAAGGGCCACTCTGCCTCTCTTGGATTTGTACCTGTTAGCAAACCGATCCTCGCAGCATCGTACGAAGTTGCTTATTTGATCGCAAAGCAGGGTAAGCCACACTCCATCGGTGAAACTCTCATCTTTTTAATGATTAAAAATTGTACAAAAATATTTTTGGGGGATGAAACTCTTATTGGGCCAGAATAAAGTTGTTGTGAGTTCATGCACTGTGTTGGTTTAGTTCTTTGAGCAAGGTGATGTTGTAGAATTTGGAAAAAAAAAAATCATATTTTATATATTAAAAAAGAGGGGTTCGGTGAGTGGCCATATGAAACTTGAGGGTTCGGTAGCTCAAAAAAGGTTAAGAACCACTGGTCTAACAGGACCTTGACCCAACCTGAGAAAAATGTGCTGGCAAAAGGACTGAATTTTGCCTTCTCCCCACAAGAAATACCTGTTGTGGAACTACAGTGTTCCCCCTAGTTAACTTGCCATGGCGGGGTGTTCATCTCATCCATGATTTTTGTTGATGGGTGGATGGTCACATGTCTGAGTGCAGCTTGTTCTAACAGTTGTTGAGTGGGGGCGGGCATTCAGAATGAGGGAAGAGGCAACGTGAGTGCTCCCTTTAACTTTTCAGCTAGAAAGCCTGTATTTTGCACAGCTAGCTTAGTGCTATGCAAGTTTGGTTTGGTAGGCGGGGTGCTCAGTTCTATTGACGGGGTGGGGCACCCCGCTTGCATAATGGTAGGGAAACACTGAACTAATCACGGCCACTGAATCTGCGATTAGGAACATCTTGACAGAAGCAGAGGAAGAACAACTTCGAATGAAAATCTCAGCTACCCTCTCCAGTGCCAAACTGCCTCCTTCAAATCTTACACCGCAAGAAAGGAAAGCTATAACATCACTCAACCAAGCCCAAAACATCCCCATTGTACCAGCTGACAATGAAAGATGCACAGTAGTCCTTAACACTTTTGATTACCAGGAAAAAATAACTAAACTACTGAGCGACAGGAACACCTATGAGCCCCTGAAGAGGGACCCAACTAACACCTTTAGAAAGAAAGTCACCGATTATCTGCAAAAACTTTAAAAAGAGAAAACAATCAATCGATCATTGTATTATAGATTGTACCCGGGGGAAGCCACTCCCTGTCTTTATGGACTTCCAAAAATACACAAAGAAGATACACCTCTCAGACGTATCGTCAGCAGCATGAACTCAGTGACATACAATGTTGCTAAACATATGGCTGGTATTTTAGCTCCTCTTGTTGGAAACACACCTAATCACATAAAGGACTCCATTGATTTAACCAACAAAGTTCAACATTTGAACTAGCCTGGTTAAAACCAGACCCTGTCCTTCACTTTGCTTCGGACTAGGGTCTGGCATTCCTCCCATTGAAAACGATTTCTCCAGTCGATTTTTGACCGGACCAATCAGAGAACAGAAGGAGTAGTTTTGTTAGCTTAGCCTGGCAAGGTCCAGGCTATTCAGATAAAAAGCTCAGAAACCACTTGGTGGATATTTTTTCTGCTACCAGTGTGTAATTATATGGCTCTAATTTACTGACTGTTGGCCTTGATGAAACATTTGAGATAAAATTCGATTTTTTATCATTTATTTTCGTAGCGCACCCTGAGGCTGTTTGGAAAATGTGAAACCGAAACTATTTAAATCCAGCAGATTTGACCATTTCGTGAATTGATTTAGGAACTGTTAAGCTCAGAAACACTTCTGATAAAACGTCAGCTAAGAAATATAGTTTTTCTCAGGAAAGAAATAATAGTTTTTTACCTTGTTTTCTGGAAAATTCCTTCGTGGTGGCAGCCATTTTAACTGACGACGTCAGTCGCCGTCGTTCAAAACTCCGCCTTCTGTTCTCTGATTGGTCTGTTAATCCGCCAATCCGCCTTCTGTTCTCTGATTGGTCCAGTCAAAAATCGACCGGAGGAATCGTTGTCTATGGGACAAATCCCAGACCCAGCAGTGAAGGGAAATAGAATTGAGCGGAGCTGTGCAGGAATGGCGAGGGCCAGGCTACATTTGAACCTAACCCCGGGAGAAACTCTTGTATCGTATGATGTGACGTCTCTTTTCACTTGCATACCCTTTTCTGAAGCAGTAGAAACTGTAAAAAAAAAAAGATTTCTACAAGACAAGGATTTGGACAAAAGGACCAACTTCACCCCAGACCAGATCTGTGCACTGCTGGATCTCTGCCTCTCCACCACTTATTTCAGGTTCAGTGACAGTTTTTACAGACAGAAGCACGGCTGTGCCCTGGGATCTCCAGTGCCACCCATTGTTGCCAATTTCTACATGGAGGAAGTGGAACAGAGAGCCCTAAACTTCTATGAGGGAACAACTCCAAGCCATTGGTTCCGATATGTGGAGGATACCTGAGTCAAAATCCAAGCCAAGGAAGTGGAAGCGTTCACCAGACACATTAACTCTGTCTACAACAACATCAAGTTCACCAGAGAGGATACAAACGATAACAAGCTTCCTTTTTTGGACTGTTTGGTTCACATAGAAAAAGAGGACAGCCTCAACATTGAACTTTACAGAAAACCAACCCACACAGACCAGTATCTTCTGTTTGATTCTCAACATCCATTGGAACACAAACTTTCTGTCAACAGAACTTTACAACATCAGGCCAAACACATACCCACGAAGACAGAAGGGAAGGAAAAGGAACATAAACACCGAAAAATCTCTCCAAACATGTGGATATCCTAACTGGGCTTTTGTCAAATCAGCAAGGAAATCTACATAACACACTAATAAACAGAAAAAGGAGAACAGACAAAAAAACATTGTCATCCCTTATGTGGCTGGAGTATCAGAGAATTTTCGAAGGATTTTCATTAAACACAACATCCCAGTACATTTCAAACCCAGCAGGACTCTCAGACAGACGCTAGTCCACCCTAAGGACAAAACACCCACACACAAACAGAGTGGTGTAGTGTACGCGGTCCAGTGCAGCGAGGACTGTCCAGATCTCTACATTGGGGAAACTAAACAGCCTATTCACAGACGAAGAGCCACCTCCTCTGGACAAAACTCAGCTGCTCACCTCCACCTCACGGACAAGGGATACTCATTTGAGGACCAGAATGTGCACATTTTTGACCAAGAACACAGATGGTTTGAGAGGGGTGTGAAGGAAGCTGTTTTTATTAAGAGGGAGAAGCCTTCTCTTAATAGGGAGGAGGTATCATATTCCAACTTTCAAAAACGTATAATGCAGTTTTAGGACCGATTCCCAGACAATTTTCACACCTGATGGGAACAGAGGAGCCTCGTCTGTGAATTAGACCAACAATGACCTTAAGAAACCCCTATTGTTGAGGTGTGATTTGTCAATCTACATAGGCATGTGTGTAACTTATCTCAGCCTTTAAAACCTTACTCCCACACTCTGCTCTTTGAATTGAGAAAGCTCCTCGGAAGAAGAGCGAAACGTCTTCTGTTACAAATAAAGTCCAGTTGTTTCTGTATTGAACACTTTTTGATTTTATCATGTCCTGGATGACTGAGAATCTTCACCAGCGTATTGCTAAGCATTTTGGGAAGGATACCCTAGGAGCAGTGTGGGAGTTTGAGAAGATGTCAAGGAAGTTTGCAGACTACAGGAATCATCTTCGTTTCAGTCAGTAGCTATGTTTACATGGACATAAGTAATCGGATCAAACGGCCGATCAGAACAAAAGTACGTCATGTAAACACCCCGTTGGGTTATTTTTTGTGTATTCGGCGTGATCCGACCTAATTTGTGATCCGATCGAAATGGGTGGTTTACGCCGATCAGTAACCAGATCGGTGAGCATGTAAACACTTGATCTGTTCCTTTTATCAGACTGTGGAAACTGTCCTGACTGCGCATGTGCGCTGCGCACGGCAGCACAACCCTCCCCTATGTGTTTCCTTTTCCAGCGCGCTCATATTGCGAATAGAAAAGACTAAAAGCATGCGTTGCTTGCCTGTAGCTCAATCAGGGAGTGCAGTAGTGCAGTAACAACTCCATCGCCATCATTACAATCTGGCGCGGGTCCATTTTTGACGCATCTGTTTACTTTCGTCCCGGAAGTAAATTCTTCTTCTGTGGTTTTCACGAAAGTAACTTCCTCTTCTGTGTTTTTTTTATTTAAGGGGAGTGTACCACTCTACGCATGTCTGTTCTTCTGGTCAGAATAAAAGCCTGCTGCATGTAAACGCTCGTCATGAACGGATTGTGCCCATGTAAACAGTACTGTCTAATTAGCACATTTCAATCCGGTCGCAAAATTTTGCCCATGTAAACATAGCTTGAGATGCAGACAAGAAAAACTCACACCCAGCAGTTTAAAACTCAACTCCACAATCAAAGAACATAGAGCAGAAGGAATCCTCCTGAAAGCTCAAAACAAGCTGTTCAGTGAGAGAATAAGACAGATCCACTTCACCATTGAAGCTGTCTAACTCAAAATGGATCAGACCCTCCAGAAGGTGTCAACTCTTCTACCACTACCTCTGTTGGAAGAAGTATCTTGTTTTGTTGAAAAGGCCTGGCTATCACAGCATCAAAAAAGCAAGGAACGTCAAAAAAGTAAGTTTATAAAACTACAACAGATAGTGGTTTTCTCATCACAAACCACCAGTCAAGATAAGGAGGTTGTCGCCAACACAAATACTCAGGAACAGTGCGTTAGAAATTTATCTAACAGGACCTTGACACAACCTGAGAAAAATGTGCTAGCAAAAGGACTGAATTTTGCCATCTCCCCACAAGAAATACTTGTTGTGGAACTAATCACAGCCACTGAATCCGCGATTAGGAATAACAACTTGACAGAAGCAGAGGAAGAACAACTCCGAATGAAAATATCAGCTACCCTCTCCAGTGCCAAACTGCCTCCTTCAAATCTTACACCGCAGGAAAGGAAAGCCATAACATCACTCAACCAGGACCAAAACATCACCATTCTACCAGCTGACAAAGGAAGATGCACAGTAGTCCTTAACACTTTTGATTACCAGGAAAAAATAACTACCTTATTGAGTGACAGGAACACTTATGATCCCTTGAAGAGGGACCCAACTGACACCTTTAAAAAGAAAGTCACCAATTATCAGCAAAAACTTGAAAAAGAGAAAACAATCAATCGATCATTGTATTATAGATTGTTCCCGGGGGAAGCCACTCCCTGTCTTTATGGTCTTCCAAAAATACACAAAGAAGATACACCTCTCAGACCCATTGTCAGCAGCATGAACTCAGTGACATACAATGTTCAACGTTCTACAGGTGTGCAGTGGAGAGCGTCCTGTGCTCCAGCATCAACGTGTGGCATGGAGGCTGCACAGTTGCAGAGAGGAAAGCTCTACAAAGAGTGGTGAAGGCTGCACAGAAGTCTGTGGGAGTCAGTCTCCCCACCATCACAGACATTTACACCTCCAGATGCAGAAAAAGAGCCACCTGCATCATGAAAGACCTCACTCACCCAGCACACTCACTCTTTGCACCACTCCCCTCGGGACGGAGGTTGAGGAGCATCAAATGTAGAACCACTAGACTGAGGAACAGCTTCTACCCTGAGGCTGTCAGACTCATGAATAAATAAATAATAAGAATAAACACTGCAAAATGTCACATCATGCTGATACTGATCTGTTTCTTGTTGCTGCGTTCATCTGTGACCATCTGCTCATGTTCGTGCTGCTGTTTATAATGATGTTTTTCTACTACATTAGGGCTTAGTGTATTACTAGCTGATGTCTCTCTTAGTTAATCCTAGATGTTATTATTGTTTTTCTCTTGCATTTGTTGTTGGATGTAACTGGGACCCTGTGTACATAATCTCGTTTTCAACACATGTACTACATGCGGTGCAAATGACAATAAATTCTCTCTGACTCTGACTCTGACAATGTTGCTAAACATCTGGCTGGTATTTTAGCTCATCTTGTTGGAAACACACCTCATCACATAAAGGACTCCATTGATTTTGCCAACAAAGTTCAACATTTGAAGCTAACCCCGGGAGAAACTCGTATCGTATGATGTGACTTCTCTTTTCACTTGCATACCCATTTCTGGAGCAGTAGAAACCATAAATAAACGACTTCTACAAGACAAGGATTTGGACAAAAGGACCAACTTCACCCCAGACCAGCTCTGCACACTGCTGGATCTCTGCCTCTCCACCACTTATTTCAGGTTCAGTGACAGTTTTTACAGACAGAAGCACGGCTGTGCCCTGGGATCTCCAGTGCCACCCATTGTTGCCAATTTCTACATGGAGGAAGTGGAACAGAGTGCCCTAAACTCCTATGCGGGAACAACTCCAAGCCATTGGTTCCGATGTGTAAATGATACATGGGTCAGAATCCAAGCCAAGGAAGTGGAAGCGTTCACCAGACACATTAACTTGATCGACCACAACATCAAGCACATCAGAGAGGATGCAAACGATAAGCTGCCTTTTTTGGACTGTTTGATTCATGTGGAAAGAGAGGACAGCCTCAACATTGAAGTTTACAGAAAACCAACCCACATAGACCAGTATCTTCTGTTTGACTCTCACCATCCACTGGAACACAAACTTCCTGTCATCAGAACTTTATAGGATCGGGCCAAACACATCCCTACAAAGACAGAAGGGAAGGAAAAGGAACAGAAACGCATAGAAAAATCTCTCCAAACGTGTATATACTAACTGGGCCTTTGTTAAGTCAGCAAAGAAATCTACAAAACACACTAATAAATAAAAAGGAGAACAGATGAAAAACATTGTCATCCCTTATGTGGCTGGAGTATCAGAGAATTTCCGAAGGATTTTTAACAAACACAACATCACAGTACATTTCAAACCCAGCATGACTCTCAGACAGATGCTGGTCCACCCTAAGGACAAAACACCCACACACAGAGTGGTGTAGTGTATGTGGTCCAGTGCAGCGAGGACTGTCCAGACCTTTACATTTGAGAAACTAAACAGCCTATTCATAGACGAATTTCCTAGCACAGGAGAGCCACCTCCTCTGGACAAAACTCAGCTGTTCACCTCCACCTCATGGACAAGGGACACTCATTTGAGGACCAGAATGTGTATATTTTGGACCGAAAGCACAGGTGGTTTGAGAGGGGTGTGAAGGAAGCTGTTAACCGTAATTTTCGGCATATAAGTTGTGCTTGTTTTTTTGCCTAATTTGCATATATTGCGGCTTATAGTGTAAAGCGACGTATTAATGGATCTCCCCCCCCCCTCATATTTGTAGACAAATTTTTGACTGAGATATGACTGTTTCCATTCATTCTGACTGAAAAAAATGGAACAGTACCACTTTTGGCTGCTAGGGGCACTAAAAGGCTCTTTAGGCTTTTGACGACTACCGGTGTACCTGAATGTGTACAGATATTTTAGAGCAAAAAAGTCCTGCTGGATAGACAGCGTATGCGCGTACATCATGCTGCAATTTAAAGATAGAATTAAAGTGTTTAACTCCATTCCTGCCATCATCCTGGGAGGCTTGACCAAGGTGCTGTGCAGCTTTTGGACATTTCTGTGAACCGGAGCTTCATAGCAGCTCTCTGCCGCCTTTGGGAGGAGTGGACGGAGAGCAACAGCTTCACGACTACAAGACAGATGCGTCACGCGACGTTCCAGCAGGTCCTCGGATGGATGGATATAGCGTGGACCTCAGTCACTAAAGAATCCATCAAGTCGGCGTTCAGGAAGGTTGGATGTTTGCTGGACATGGAGGGGGCAGTGCTCTGAGCGCTGCATCAACTATTGATACCTCAGGAGTGGGCAGAACTCTTGCCAGCGACACAGAGGATGAAGAATTCAAGGGTTTTGAATAAAAATAAATAAATAAATAGGTGCTTCTGTCATCATTATGGGCGGGTGAGCGTGTAGTAATTTTAAAGCCGCTTTATTTTGTAGGCTTCATTTTGCCATATTTTAACCGTCAAAGTGCATTTATTAAGAAAAGTTCAGCTGAGACACACCTTTACTTTAATGTCAGCAAACACTTTTTTAAAGTGTTTATCGTGTTAAATTTTAAAGAAATGCACCGTTTCCACTTGCTGCAATTGCACGATTGAGACAGCCAAACTCTTTTTTAAATTCAGCTGATTTGACCATTACGTTCATTTATTAAGGAAAAGTTCAGCTCAGACACATCTTGATAAAGTCCTTCCGTGCAAGCTTTTGTGGCCATTTGGCAGCCAATCCATTTTTGGCAAAACACCAGCCCACATTTCTGGGTTGTCAGTGGTGACACGTAACATACGCGACGCGTCAGCAGTGACGCATAATAGATGCGACGTACATGACGGTGCAACATGTTTATGGATTTTTCCACTTTATTGGACATAATTGGACTGATGCGACGTGTACGGCGGTGCGGCGTGTATGGCGAAAATACAGTATACAGTATTAAGAGGGAGAATCCTTCTGTTAACAGGGGAGGATGTATCAGATTCCAACTTTCAAAAACGTATAATGCAGCTTTAGGACTGATTCCCAGACAATTTTCACACCTGATGGGAACAGAGGAGCCTCGTCTGTGAATTAGACTACCAAAGATCTTAAGAAACCTCTACTGTTAAGGTGTGAGTTGTGATTTGTCAATCTACATAGGTATGTGTATATCTTATCTCAGTCTTTAAAACCTTACTCCCACACTCTGCTCTTTGAATTGAGAAAGCTCCTCGGAAGAAAAGCAAAACGTCTTCTGTTTTTAAATAAATTCCAGTTGTTTCTGTATTGAATGCTTTTTTGAAGAAGAGTTATTGTTCTTTTATTATTATTATTATTATCTAATTATCCTTTTTAATTTAAAATTATAGTCTTATTAACTCTTTTCTTTTTTTATCTCTTTGTGTTTTATTTCCAGTCTGGGACATAGATAGCATCTCTCTTCTTCCTCTTCAGGGAAATCCACCAGATCACCTGCAGCTAAGAAGTCTGCGATGACTGAACTCTGAACTTTTCCAGTGACCTGTCCCACCTGAGGGATTAGGTCCGAGAAGAGGTTGTGAGTAATGAGGACAAACATAGCCACACTGCTGCTAGTTGTTGTTTTTTAGATGATTTTCTCCACCGCTGGAGATATTCACTGCAACTAGATCTGTGCTTTTAGCAGAAAAGGTGGACAAGTTGGTATTTTTGGACAAAAACTTAAAACTTGATTAGTTAGATTGTAAACGGTCTGTTGCTGCTCATTGTTCTGGTTCTGACTGTTATTGTATTTATTAAGATTTTTATTATTGTTAGTATAGTTTATTTATTGTAAAGAGTGTTGTTTATTTAAAATATCACCCAAATGGGTTGCTTTTATTTATTTTTATACAAACATATTGTTACTTGGCATATTTTCAAAATAAACATTTTGTAAGTCTTTATTTTGTCCTTTTTTTGTACAGAAAATTAACTGAACCGAAATGTGATTTTAGTGTACCGTTACACCCCTAGCAGATGGTGATTGTGAGCGTAAAATTGTGTGTTTGTGTTGTGTGTGTGTGTGTGTGTGTGTGTGTGTGTGTGTGTGTATAACATTGTCTTTATTGTACATGTGTTTCAGTGGTTCCTGCCTCTGTTTAGAGCTGATTACGAAGGAGAAGCTCCTCAAGACTGAAGGCCTGATGTGGACCAGCAGGACCCAGAGCCTCTTATCATAAAGTGGAAGAAAAGACCCTTAGACCAGTCTGGTGGGTGACCAACTTAATATGGAGGAGACCAATATCAGATTTTAGGTCACTACCATTTATTTAAAGAGTGAGGAGGATAAAAAAAAAACTTGCCAGATTTAAAGCCTCTCAAAGGCAGTTCCAGCTCTTCAAAGATTGATGTTAATGAGGATGATGAAGAAGATGGTGAAATGACCACTCCTGACTCTCTGCCAAAGAACCCATCAGACTCTGAATCAGAATGTGAAGACAGTATGAAAGACAGGAAGGAGAGCAGGGCTCCTGAATCAGAGGTAAAAACTGTCAACAAATCTTTGAGCTGCTCTGAGTGTGGTAAGCAGTATGTCAGTGACCGGACTCTTCAAAGACACATGAAAAGTCATTCAGGAGTGAAGTCTTCAAGATGTCTGCTTAATAAGAAATGTGTTGGAAAGAAGAAAAATATAAAGTCACGCATGAAAGTCCAGGCAAGGCCAAAATCAATAAGCTGTGATGACTGTGGTAAAAGATTTACTTCCAAATCACATTTAAACTCACACACGAGAGTCCACACAGGAGACAAGCCATTTCCTTGTGAACTTTGTGGACAGAGATTTAGTCGGAAGGACCATTTGAACTCACACATTAGAGTCCACACAGGAGACAAGCCATTTCCTTGTGATCTTTGTGGACAAAGATTTAGTCGGAAGGAACATTTAAACAATCACATGAGAGTCCACACAGGAGACAAGCCATTTCCTTGTGATCTTTGTGGACATGGATTTAGTCATAAGGCAAGTTTAAAGTCACACATGAGAGTCCACACAGGAGACAAGCCATTTCCTTGTGAACTTTGTGGACATAGATTTAGTCATAAGGCAAGTTTAAACAAACACACGAGAGTCCACACAGGAGACAAGCCGTTTCCTTGTGATCTTTGTGGACAAAGATTTAGTCATAAGACAAGTTTAAACTCACACATGAGAGTCCACACAGGAGACAAGCCATTTCCTTGTGAACTTTGTGGACAAAGATTTAGTCATAAGACAACTTTAAACAAACACATGAGAGTCCACACAGGAGACAAGCCATTTCCTTGTGAACTTTGTGGACAAAGATTCAGTCATAAGACAACTTTAAACAAACACATGAGAGTCCACACAGGAGACAAGCCGTTTCCATGTGAACTTTGTGAACGTAGATTTAGTCATAAGATAAGTTTAAACTCACACATGAGAGTCCACACAGGAGACAAGCCGTTTCCATGTGAACTTTGTGGACATAGATTTAGGCAGAAGACGCATTTAAACACACACATGAAAATCCACACAGGAGACAAGCCATTTCCTTGTGATCTTTGTGGACAAAGATTTAGTCATAAGACAAGTTTAAACTCACACATGAGAGTCCACACAGGAGAGAAGCCGTTTCCTTGTGAACTTTGTGGACAAAGATTTAGTCATAAGACACATTTAAACATACACATGAGAGTCCACACAGGAGACAAGCCATTTCCTTGTGATATTTGTGGACAACTATTTAGTCATAAGACAAGTTTAAACTCACATATGAGAGTCCACACAGGAGACAAGCCATTTCCTTGTGAACTCTGTGGAGAAAGATTTAATCGGAAGGACAGTTTAAACTCACACATTCGAGTCCACACAGGAGACAAACCATTTCCTTGTGAACTTTGTGGACAAAGATTTAGTCAGAAGTCAAATTTAAACAGACACATGAGAGTCCACACAGGAGACAAGCCATTTCCTTGTGATCTTTGTGGACATAGATTTAGTCAGAAGACAGATTTAAACAGACACATGAGAGTCCACACTGGAGTGGAAACTTTCTACCAGAAAATGTTAAAATAATTATTATAGTCCATGAGATGCAACTGGTGTTTTAACACCAAAATAAAATTAATTTTGATTTTGTAAAATATATTCTGTAACAATAGTCGAACAAGTTCATAATCTATGATTTGCTCCTAATTTCTCAAGAATACTTTAAAAACAAACTAATTAAACCTTAGATCATAATTTGAACTATAGATGTTGGTTCTAAAATACTGGTTCAGTGGTTGTGCAATATGTGGAGAGATCCAACCAACCAATCAAATTTTTTTTTTTTTTTTCAAACAGTCAGACCCCATGAAATGTTGTTCATGTAATTCCTGAGAGAATTCTTATTTAATCAGTTAGTTACTGTACTTGGTTAACCTTCCTAGCGGGTCGAGATCCCGCACGCACTTATGATGTGAACGGGTCAGTTGTGACCCGTCTTAATTCAGCCAAAAAATGCCCTCAAAACAGTGTGCAAACAGTGCAAAATTTCAAGGGGCAGCTCAGGTTTGTTTTTTCTTATTGTGCCCACCATGGTAAGTTTCCTCTTGAGAAGTTCTTGTTCAAGATCATAGCTGGTGAAGAAATTGTCACACGTGATATTGTGACCCCGTAGTCCAGTAGTCATATCAAGGATTACCCGTTTTCCTTGATTCTTCTCAGGGATGCCACCTGCAAGTTTGCATGTGTAAATCTGTAGATTCCAGGCATAGCTGGTTTTTGCATCACAGACTGCCCAGATTTTTATGCCATATTTGCCTGGCTTATGGGCATGTATTGCCGGAAGGGGCATTTTCCACGGAAAGGGAGAAGACGTTCATCCACTGTCACCTCTGGTCCTGGGTTGAACATCAGTGGAAGGAGCTTCACCCATCTATCCCAGACGTCTTTGATGGGAGCAAGCTTGTCAGACCGTGCTCTAGTATCTCTGTTGTCAAATCTGAGGACTCTTGAGATCATTTGAAAGGTCTGAAGTGACATTGTTGCGCGGAAAATACTCCTGCCTGTGGACACATCCCAGAGACTAGTAAGGGCCTCATTGCTGGATCTGTACACGCCAGCGAGAAGAAGAACATCAATAAAAGCATCCAGGCACTCCTCATCAATGTCCTTCCAAGTGTCACCGTGAACTTTTTTCCCTTCGAGGTTTGTCATAGCAATGATGACTTTATTTAGTGACAATGGCATAAACAAATCAAAGCATGTCTTGCTGTCATTTACTCGTGTCACAGCAAACCTTGTAATCCCAGGGGTCATCTTCATAACATTTTCAGCAGCTTCCCTGCCATGTGAAACAGGAGGAATCACACTCCAAGTGATGTTACCCATTTTGGATTTATAGGTTTCAGTTACAGGAGCAGCTTCAGCACCTGTGCCCTCCTCATCCGACGAGTGTGTGTCCTCTGCATCATTTTCAGCAAGGATGTGATCTAGAGCTTCTTGTACTGTGAATCTTCTCTTCATTTTGGTATGCAGCCAAGCTCTAGGTAAAATGGAGTGTCTGTTTCTACATGTCTCTACATGCCCATGTAGAGACACACCCAGGTGGGTGTGTCTATCTAGGTCTGCCTATCAAGATGGGCATGGCTATCCAGGTAGGCGTATCTCTACATGGGCATGCCTCAACATGTCTCTGCATCTACAACTGGATGAACTTTTTCAGTTTTTGGGAGCAGAGTATGAGGGACTTATCAAAGTAGTATGGATAAATACTACTCCAAGTAGTTACTCATACTCCGCTCCTGCTTCATGGAATATCTTACAAAAAGATCTGAAGCTCTCGACCTTGACTTCTCTAAATGGTTTTCAGAATCTGTTGGAATCCTGGCAAAAACCAATGCAGATTTGTTCCTGTCTTTGATTTTATACGTCTACCTTATAATGTTTTGCTAGTTTTTTGATACTTTGTTAAAAAAAAAAATATATATATATATATATATTTTTTTTTCTCTCTTTTGTTTTCTATTGTTTATTGTTTGTTTGTTTATTGTTTATTGTTTAAGGAAATTCTACCATTGCTGTTCATTGTTCTTTAGTTTTAGCAGGTCACTTTCGTAAATGAGCCCATGAGGTTCAAAAGATTTACCTGACTAAATAAAGGTTGAATGAATGAAAAATGGGGATGTTTTGGTCAGTGAAGTAGACAAACAGGTAAAAACAGAAGGCCCTAACATATGTATGACAAAGTTAGTGAGGTCACAGTGTGTTTATGATTTCAGTTTTGACACTGATTATTGGTTGATAGTCTTATACCATAACTGGGTCACAAATGACCCCAGCGCGACAAGTGCGTGTTGTTTTATAAAAAATTAAATTTTGTGAATTTTTTATTTTTATTTTTTTTAAATAAAGGTTCCAGACAAAGTCAAAAAGCCTTGATGCAAAAAAAATTATTTAAAAGACAGTATCATGATTTAAAATTTAAAACGGGTCACTACGGACCCTAACACCGTAGGAAGGTTAATTAACAGAATTCTCATGCAGATGAACTAATTGTGTTTTAATTAAGGATGGGGCTGATCCAGTATCAGTATTGGCCTCGGCCTCCTATACCAGCATAATTTACCTATCGATACAATCTGCAGAGATTTCCGATCCTTGATGAATGTCTATGTCTGCTGAAACATCTCAACATGTGATTCCCTGCCGGCTGCTCTGCAAGGCAGGGAATCAAACTATGGAATGGATTTTCTGAAGGAAATTCATTTCATAGTTTGAAGCCAGCTAAAATGTGAGTAAATACATGAGGACTTATGGTACGTTCAGACCGAACAGCGTTTCAACTTCCAAAAAGCTCCTCACGCACGCAAGTGGACGCACTTGGTGTCCAGACAGAAATGCGAAACTGCTGCGAAACTGCGGCGAAACTGCTTCGGGGTGTGTGGGAGGAGCTTACCGGTACACCGAGTCCTCACTGCACTCCGCGAGGCGAGGAGCTTTTTATTTCTGTCTCTGTAGAGCAGACTTGACTGGTCGTGAAGGACTTGTCGCGAACACACAGCTACAATGAGTTTCTCTTCCATAGTCCATGACTCCGCGGGTTTTTTCTGTGTCCCACAAACAATACGTCACACAGTTGCGCAATAACCGTCCCCTCTTTTCCGCGTCATAGCGGACCCCCTCTCTTCTCCCCCCGACTCTCCTCCTCCTCCTCCCAGACTCTCCCTGATTGGTTGACACACCAACCAATCAGGTAGAGTTGAACGGCGTTTGAACGGCGAAATCTTCAGTTGAAAGAAGGCGTGCTTTGGAGGCTGAAGCCGGTTCACGTGCACGGAAAAACGCTTCCCAGCACGCTCAACACGCACGTGAGGTGACGCCCGACGCCAGGAGTCGCCTGGAAGCGCGTCCCCCATTAACTTTGCATGTAAGCTGGACGCTCCTGCTGCTGAAAAGCTGTTAGGTGTGAACGCACCATGAGAGCAGCACTGTGGCTAACGGCTAACCAACTTTTCATCTTAACATGTCCGCTGTGTGGAAGTATTTTACACTAAACACCACAAGACAGCAACGTGCAATGTCTGCAGAGCCACTGTACCAAGAGAAGAAAGCTCCGTTGCGACCTACAATACATCAAACTTAATAAACATCTGAAAAAGCACCACATTAAAGAGCACAAGGATTGTTTAACCAGGCACTGTTGTAAAGTTAGTTTTACTTTGGACGTTTGAGCTCCCTGGCTTCAGCGGTGTGTTCCTCTCGTTCAGTCTGAAGCAGGCTGTCTAATATCTGTCAGCTGCGCTCAGTCTGCCCGTCTTGGAGGAGGAGCAGACTGAGTGCAGCTGACTGAAATCAGACTGCCTGCTTTGCTGCTTGATTGAATATTTGCAGCCAAGATATAGTTTACATTTACCCTCCAGGTAGGGCTGGACGATATGGCCAACATTTTAATCACAATATATTTCTTAATTTCGGTCGATAGCGATATAATTCAATAATGATATAAACAATATAAAATCATAAAAAAACTATAAACTATACAAATAAATTAATGTTCACCTTTTATTTGTATTTAGCCTCCCCCCCAAAAAATATGGAAATCACCGTCAAATAAACATAAAATTCTCAACCTAATAATTCTCAGTTGGGTCATCTGGACAGTTTCTTTTTTATAGACACGTTTCACCCTCCATCCGGAGGGCATCATCAGTCAGAGGAGTTCCAGCAAACTGTTTCCCCACCAAGCAGTAAACACCTTAAGTGGACCAACCAGTTTGCTGGAGCCAAAATGGTTTCTTGGGGCTGTCCTGTCCCTTGTCTACTCCTCCCAGGCAGGCAACCATAGCCAAAGTGGTTCAAGGCAAGAAAGTTCATGCTCAATAATCCAGGTACCAAATCCAATAATTCTCAGTCGGGTCATCTGGACAGTTTCTTTTTTATAGAAACGTTTCACCCTCCATCCTCCATCCAGTTTCTCTAAAAAAGAAACTGTCCAGATGACCCGACTGAGAATTATTGGCTTTGGTACCTGGATTATTGAGCATGAACCTTCTTGCCATAAAATTCTCAACTGTGTCAATGTTAATAGTTTTAACTTTAAACAACTTTAAAATTTACAGCATTGAAATTCATAGAGTTAATTAAATAAAACTTTTGGGTGTCGTTATTGATGAGAAGCTGACATGGAAATCTCATGTAAATCACTTATGAATAAAAATAACAAAATAAATTACATTACTGTATAATAAATTTCATTCAACCTTTATTTAGGCAGGTTAATCCCATTGAGCCTCGAGGACTCATTTACAAGAAAGACAAAAAATAATTTTTGAATGACAAAGTTTTGGATATATTGTATAATGTACCGGTAATGATTGGGGGTCAAGATGGATGCTGGTCTTAAGCTGGAGTCTCAAATTAAAACAGTTGGAAAATCCCGCTTTTTTCGTTTGAGACAGCTAGCCAAAGTAAAAGCCATCCTTCCTAGACAGCACTTTGAAACAGCAATCCATGCATTCATGACCACACGGCTAGATTTCTGTAATTCACTTTCACCATCTGTGACGTAGTGTCCAGAGTGAGAGGCAGAGGGCTCTGGTCTCTTTAATAGTGGACAATTTAAAACACGACAAATTTAGCCATCTATGTGAAGATTTGAGCTATTTGTCTTCATTATGGGAAGCAGAAAATAGTTTGGGTGATGGAACAAGAAACAACAGGATCTAATTTAGGTCTGATTCTGTATCAGACTTAACTTTATGTGGGGCTGCTCACACGCGCGCACTGTGACAAGCCCAGAGCTCTCCCCCACACTCTGCACCTTACGTCACAGATGGTGCGTTCGTGTGTAATTGGTTTTCCCATGATTAAACACGGCTTGAAATTCAAAATCACTTTTAAAGCAAAATTAAAGTGATTTATCATATTGTTTGCAAAAATGCACATATTTAAATGTTAAAATATATATATTTTGAGCAATTTTATGAATAGTAAACAAATCATGTCAGTGGATCTTTAAAGCTAGGAATAAAAACATGCTTTGTGTTAGCAGGGTTTAATTCTAACTTTGAAACTTAGCCAACATTATAACTTACCTCATGTTGCGTTTTTGGACATGCATGCTTACGTTTGTACAAATTGTACTTGCCTGTAGCGAGGAGATTATTAAAGCCTCATATAAAATCAATAATGATGATTTTATCTGAATAATATCGGTATCGGTCAACATCCAGATTTAGGTATCATGATCTGATCAAAAGGTTAAAAAAAAAGTGGGTCAGTGCAGCCCTAGTTTTAATGAAACTAACAAATAAAGTCCAGTTGATCCTGTATTGAACGCCTTTTTTGATTTCATCATGTCCTGGACGACTGAGAATCTTCACCAGCATAATGAAACTAACCTTGTAGGTTGTTTTTTTATAAATTATGTAGCGTCCATTCAACCAAGGCCTTATCAGAGACAAAAGTGTCCCTCAAAGACACAGAACGTCCTCAGAGACACTGTGTCTCCTACCCACTTCTTTTGTGTGTGTTAATCTCCCAAGTCAGGATGAGTCTACATCCTGACCACCCCTGGTTCCATTCTGACTATGATAATTAAATCTCTCTGATAATCAACTCTCTTTTCTGAAAGAGACACCTATGCCCCTTTTCCACTGTTACGGTGCGGTTCAGTTCAGCTCGGGTCAGCTCGTGTGTGGTTGTGTTTCCATTTACACTTCTGTACCCGTTCTGTAGGCGGGGTCCAGAATCCAACTCTTCTTACCACCTGGTGGCGGTAGTGCTCCCTTAAGCTATTTACTAACCACCACTAGAAGAAGAACACCCTAAAGACTTTTCCACAGAATGTTGTGGAATAGATGTCATGCTCTAATGGAGTACCTCATGAGCTGTATCTTTTAAACCTGATTAATAATCCTACCTTATTGCTTTCTCTGTCTGCTTTAAACCCATGTATTTTCCATTTTAGTATAGATTTTTACAATGAAGATGTGTTAAAAAAATCTTCACTTTTATTATTTAGATATGCACAAGGTTCATGTTAAAATTGTAAAACGTTACACTGTGATCTTTGAAACTTCTTTTACAATAAGCTTGAAAACAATTTGAATTTTGTCCTTAAATGTTAAAGGTTTGTCTTTCATTCCCGGAAGCAGAAGATAATGGATGGATGGATGATGAAGGAGACCATCAAACAGCATGAGTGTTCAGTTCAGTTGAACACCTGCCTGTTTGCTTCAGATCAGCTGTTAAAATCTCTGCAGGTTCAAATAAAAGGTGCACCAGGTCTTTCAGCTGAATCTCTCAGGGGCCACAGTTGGACAGTCGATAACTGATCAAAGTCAACTTTATTGTCAAAACTGCAATATGTACAGGACATACACAGGATTGAAATTGCATTTCTCTCAGTCCCTCAGTGCAACAGCAACCATTTAAACACTAAAACACTAAAACATTTAATAAACATAAGCATAAAATGAAATAATAAAAGTGTAATACTGTCCTGAGTTTTTGCATAGTAGTATAAAAGTATGGTAAATGGAGCTTACTCATATAGCGCTTTCCAGCCCCCTTTGAAGGACCCCAAAGCGCTTCACAGTACCAACCATCCACCCATTCATATACACATTCATACACCGGTAGCGGTAGACTGCCATGCAAGGCGATGCCTGACCTACCAGGAGCAACTCGGGGTTAAGTGTCTTGCCCAGGGACACAATGAGGTATGCCGTGACCGGGGATCGAACCCGAGACCTTCTGGTCCTGAGCCAGCTGCCCTGCCTCTACACCATCTCGGCCCCCTATAAAAAGTATATCTATAAAATAAAATGAAGGTTCTGATATTGACATTTGTAATAGAGTGACAAAGCAGCATATGAAGTTTA
>JBBPBX010040193.1:5945-29496 GCA_038048925.1 Garcialebias charrua | reverse complement strand
TTCATTTTGATGAGTCTCGCCATAGACTTCAAAATTTATTAGGAATACCAAATCCTACGTCGATCGTCTAAAA
This sequence comes from Garcialebias charrua, assembly GCA_038048925.1. NCBI lineage: Eukaryota > Metazoa > Chordata > Actinopteri > Cyprinodontiformes > Rivulidae > Garcialebias > Garcialebias charrua. The sequence continues at coordinate 29,423 of JBBPBX010040193.1, read as the reverse complement.
GACAACAGACATTTAGATCAAACTATATTTCATTTTTTTTATTTTAGTTCAACCTAAACTAAGTAATGAATGGAGGAATAGTTTGGAATTAGAGGCCTTCGTTACAGAAGCCCTCCAAAATTTTATAGGTACAAATCCCTATATCTAATTTTACAGAATTGATCCACCCCTTAATTGGTAATTGTAGCTGATCTAAACCATGATAGCTTACATACCAGGTGCATATAGGTAAGGCTAATGTAAAATCCCAATCATAAGCCCACCTAAAAACCACATAATTGCATGACACATAGAACCAGAGTGGCACTGACTGGAAACCAACCAGCCAACAACCTTCGATGTGGGGACCTGCAGCTCCAACGCTTGGTCTTCAACCTTCATCCAAGGGTCGCCTCCTCTGCGTCAATCGAGGGATCCCCTCTACATGCTGATTATGAAAACAATTGTTGCTGATCAATCAACAAAACTAACCGTTGTGGAATTACTGCTGTGGAATTACCGCTGTGGATTATAAGACTTTGTTTTCCAAAGGATCACAGACTTTGTTTTCCAAGAGTTAACAGACTTTGTTTTCCAAAGGATTAAAAGCTTTTCGCAATGGGATTACCTCCGAACAGTATGGAATTTCCAAAAACTTTATGGGATTATAATTTTTGATTTTTCTTTTCCACTTGCTGGATTACTTCAAGATCAAAAACAGTTCAAGGTTTCCTTTCGTGTTGGACCCCATCCCCAAGGACTGGCGATGGCTTCCAAAAGGGGGGAGATGTAGTGGGCATGACCTTGTCCACTTTTAAGACACCTGTGTACTTTTGAACTGTTCCAGAGATGACCTTTACTGACCTCTCAGTAAAGCAAGACATTTACTACAAAATCATTCATTTAGCTATAATCTGATAACATAGTCACCAAAAAGAGACTATTTCTATCTTTGATTTTAGGCTGATGTGATCAAAAGAATAACTTTTGTCATTTTCATGATGTGTGCTTTTAAGCTGTGTTATTCTGTAAGAGTTAAACGGTGTTCACTGCTGTGTTAAAGGTGAAATCTCGGGTCACAGAGACCCGACTGTTTTGTTTAGAAATAAGAAGACAGTTTAATCCGTTGTTTCTCCTGAAAAGGGCTCCAGCTGCTCTGTCTTTTCCTAAACAATTTCCCTCTGCTCGGGCTGTAACCTTGGGTCGCGATAACACAAGCTCACTCCTCTCTTTGATCCTTCTTTAAGTTCTAAGCTGTTGCTGGAACTACAGAGTCGGCAAGAGTCCGAGAGAGTTTCTGGGAGTTTCGAAAGATGATGTGAACTTTCCAAAGAGCTGAATGACCAACAGTCACGCGCTAAGGACTCGTCATCCAGCTGGGACTGATAACATGTTGTTATGGGTCCACTTCGAACAAGCGTAAGCTCAAGAACTTTGTTTATTCCTTCCTGGAATAAGTTTATCTTGAAGTCAGAGGCCTGAAGCTGACATATTCTCTGATGACCAAGCGAAAACCAGGAGACGTTGGAAAACGTAAACCAGAACCCTGCTTGAAGGTATTGTACTGGTTCCCACAAGGACCCGTGCATCTGAAAAGCTACAAGGTCTTCCCTCTTACCGGGCCGTCGTCAAAAGGTAAAGAGCTGTTTACAAAACGTACCTGGATTTTAGCAGAAGTCGGAGGAGAAGTGTCACTCTGGTATCATGCTCACGATAATTTCTTCTTAAATCTTTCCTCCTACTCTTTCCCCTCTCTATCTAAGCTGGAAACTATAATTAAGCTGAAGAGCCCACAGACTAAATATGTTAACATCCAATATTGAAGTCTGTTGTGTTGAATTTAAGTGTGCTGACGTTTTAAATTGAAAGAAAGTGAAATCATGTCAATCAAGTGTAATGGTGTTAATTTAGTTGATTCATTTTAAATAAATGATAGTGTCTCTTTGACATATCAAACTAAGTCAATGTCCATTGTCACTTAATGGCTCTGTTTATTTATCCATCATAAAGATCACAGAAATATTGGGTAAACTGAAAAAGAACAGAATCCGTGAATTTACTATTCAATCTGAATAAGTAAATTAATTAAGGTAAAGAGGTCAGTATTAATATTGACCTCCTCATAATTCTTACAACACAACCAGGCTAACTCCCACGCCTTCCAAAGAAGGCAGCACGCTAACTGTGTACAACAACAGACTTTACGTCAAACGGAACCGGATCAAGTCCGGTCCAAAAGCTGAGTGGGCTTTACCCGAACCTCGGCTAACAACACGTTGTAACATATTAGGTAAAAATGGAGCAGCAAAGAGTGAAACAGACCTCAACAGCCAACCGCAGATGTAATAAAATGAAGCAGAGGTGACATGGCGGTCACAACAATGAAAAATGCATGCAGCCTCGCGACACATTATAAACGTCTCACAAACACAGACACAACATTTATCACTCATCCGTCCCAAGCATACGTGAAAATGTGAAAGAAAAAAATAATTCTAACGGAAAAAACGCACCAGACAATGCCACGATTAGCAATCTCCGAGACACTCACCAGCCAAAACTATTCCATAAGTCCACAACAGGATGCAAACTAATGCCAACAACATCGTAACAATAATAAGCTACACAAAACAACTTAATAATCGTTCTAGGAACTCGGACGAGCCACCAATTGTAATGAGTTATGTGGAGTGGTAAGGTATTTAAACACTTACTGAGCCACCATTATTGTAGATGCGCAGTTTATGAGCAGACTTTAATCTTGCACAAACTGCCACCAATGCGCGAGTTCTTCCTTTTTCCGATACTAAATTGTTTTTACTGTGATTAGACAAGAATGTAATTTCACAAGAGACTCAACTTATGTTGGTCTACCAGAAAAATAGACCTTTTATTGAAACTATCACAAAAATTACATTAAACATTTGTATCGATATTAGCTCTGATTTAATAACTACGTTGACAAGAATTCAAATTAAAACAAACAGACAATTAGGAACTTAAACTGTTGGCACATTACTTGACAGATTAATAGCTTATGAAAAATAAGAAATAGGAGGAAGAAGACGAAGATTGAAAGCTAAGTTAACTGGAGTTGATTATTTTGAAACAACCAGAGTGGCACCTTCCCATACGGATCCGGCTGTGCCTCCGACACGTGCAGCATACAAACAAAGCCTCTTTACCTGGTGACGATAGTCCCTTGGAGGTGAGGACAGAGAAGTTTGTGGACACTAACGGACTGTGTTGTCCGGCTCACGTCCAGCCGACTTCGTGCGTGTATAACTGCTTCAGACGAGCCGGGAGCACGCGTTCACCGGCAGGAACAGGACCAAGCGCGCTGGCTGATTTTCAAAGTAAAACTTCAGAAAACAAATTCTTTCAGAAAGTGAGTGAGTGAGTTACAGTACGGCTTTACTGTAACTTCAGCTGAAACGTGGGTCTATTTGACATATTGACCGGAACGTCTACAGCTTTTCCAGAGGAGAGATGCCAGGTGTCAGTTAGTTGCTGTCAGCATTTATGTCGAGGTGCTCTTTGAGTCTGTCAGAACTATGTAATCTCTGAGTAGTTCTAGATTCAAATGCTCTTGAACCAAGGTTTCATTGAAAGCTTGGCTGATAACTGAATTACCTGTCCCAGAGGACATTACAGCGATCTCGGTGTGTGATCCTTGGATCTCTACACCGTCCTCTACCTGTGGTAGGAAGTGTGAGTCTGCCCCCCTTTTGTTCGAGGAGGGGTCCTCAAAATCTGTAACAATGGAGTCCAAGTGACTGTCAGCGTGTTGTAGACTGTCATTTTCTGGACTCAGATGTCCTTGAACCAAGACTTCCCTGAAAGCTTGGCCGTAAGCCGAATTACCTGTCCCATAGGACAGTACAGCGTCATCGGTGTGGGACCCTTGGAACTCCACACCTTCCTCTACCGGTGGTAGGTAGTGTTCAGTGAGCGCTGAAGGTGTCAGCTCGCAGAGGAGGTCCTCGTGATGGGCCAGAGTCTGGTCCAATTGTTGAGTCTCCTCTGTCTCACCTGTATATGAAGGTTCACTTACCGGGTTTGTGGTCTCGGTTGGGGAATCCCTTGTGACCTTAGCAGTACCTGTTGTTAGACAGTCAGTGTCCTGACCTTGGGTGGGCACCTCAATTGGCAGTGGACTGCTCACTGTGGCCCACATTGTCTGACTGCCATAATTTATAATGGCTTCAAAGCGATTTATAAAATCTAATCAGTGTTGGCGTAATTCATAATAATTGTTAACCAATATAAGTGTCCAATCGTCTCCTTGAGGGCTTCAAGAAGGTGTAACACTTAGAGTTTCAAAGAGATGCAGAGAGGTGTACTTGAAGGTCAAGCCTAAAATATCAGAGGTTAGGTGTATCACTACAAGTACAATCAGGGGTTCCACAATATCTTGTAAAAGATGGTATTGAGATCCACGATCAAACTGAAATTGTAAAGGAATTTAATAACTATTTTGTGAATGTTGGCCCGAGTCTGGCTACTAAAATACCAATAGTAGATAAAGAGGTGAATTACAAAGTTACAAGTTGTAAAAATAGTATTTTTCTCGAAGAAACTAACAAAGAAGAAATAATGAATATTGTAAAACACCTCACAGACAAAAAATCAAAAGATTGGATTGACATGGATATGAGGTTGGTAAAATACATAATAAGTTACGTCATTGAGCCATTCACATATATATGTAATCTGTCATTCTCAACAGGAATATTTCCAAACAATATGAAAATAGCCAAAGTAATCCCGCTTTTTAAAAATGGTGAGAAATGTGTGTTAAATAATTATAGACCAATATCGTTGTTACCACAGTTTTCCAAAATTTTGGAGAAGTTATTTGCAACTAGATTGGACGGATTTATAATTAAACAGAATATATTAAGTAACAGTCAATATGGATTTAGATCTAATACTTCAACATCAATGGCTCTTATTGAATTAATGGAACAAATAACAACTGCTGTTGACCAAAAAAAGAGTTGTGTTAGTATTTATGTTGATCTAAAGAAGGCATTTGATACTATTGACCACAAAATTCTTCTTGAAAAGCTGTATAGGTATGGTATTAGAGGGCCAGCATTACAATGGGTTAATAGTTACTTGAAAGAAAGAAAACAATTTGTTCAGATAAATGATGTCAGATCTGAACTTTGTAACATTACGTGTGGAGTGCCGCAGGGTTCTGTACTTGGACCCAAGTTATTTAATCTATATGTGAATGACTTGGTAGATGTGTCAGAACTCCTTAAATGTGTTTTATTTGCCAATGACACAACATTTTTTTGTTTGGGTAATGACATTGAACGATTGTTGGAAAAGATACAGACAGAATTTGTAAAAATACAAAATTGGTTTCACCTAAATAAATTATCGTTAAAGCAGCTACGTAAGTTCACCCTCACACAACAGGAGCTGAGTGGAATGCGTAGATGAAAGAAGAGTATCCTTAGTGGGCTTCTCAATGCTGCCTCCGCCATCGGATCTCTTTTTGGCTTAGGTTTGTCTACAATCAACAGTGTCAGCATAACGTCCTTAAAACAACACGTTAGTGACATACAAAATGAATTCCCATGGATCAGAACACAAATGGATCGGCAACAAACACAGTTAACTCACGTGACCGAAACAGTTCAGAAGACTGTCTTAGTGTTGAACACTCACACCAAAGAAATCAAGGTCATTGCACAAATGGTTAACGAGCTAAAACTTAAGGTAGAATGGGACTACACCATCGCACACGCGATGGATAGTATCCTCGCTGACATGCTTAGAGATATCAGTTCATCGGTTGATGCGCTAGTTACTGGCAGAATCCCACCCTATCTCGTCTCTCTAGACATGGTAACAGACATCCTTAACACCGCTACAAACGAAAAAGTAAGATCAATCCAGGCTCAACTGGCTTACACTCTCGGTAGCGCGATCCCGATTTATGTCGATCATAGAGAGTGCGAATTCGGGTTCATTATCAATCTACCGATCGTTTCTGTAAACAACATTTACAGACTCAAAGATGTCATCAATGTTGGAAATTGGCACGGTGAAAATGACGTCAAAATCCATACTCCAAAAGTGGTTGCTTATCACGAAAGCGACCCCACAACCTATTTAGCTCCAAACCTCCAGATGTGTACTCTCACTCACGAGATACACTACCTGTGTACAAGTAGACCTTTTATTTGGAATAATGCCGTGGGCATTTGCGGAATCACCCCAATTCCAAAGAACTCGAAGTGTTCAACGACCATAACCCCGCGTCATTTGGTCACTGCTGCCCAAGCGGAAAGAATTGGGTCGCGTTGGTTGGTCAACACTCCTGATAGAAATGCAGTTATGGTCTATGATCGCCCCGGGGCCATTAGACATTTGAATCTACCGGATAAAACAATGTGGATTAGTGTCCCAAAGGGAAAAACCATACACATTGGCGACCTGACGCTCTATTACCTCGATCCTGAACGGTGGGAAACGACTCTGGTGTACCCCGAGTATCTCACAAACATGAGCTTAGAGATAGACCTAGGTACCATAAAGCAAATCCGATTCGAAGGAACTAAAATCGTCGAAGTAGAACCAATAAACCAAGTTCTGAAGACCCTTAAATCTGAAAGTAGAACTCCGTTGCAACCAATCACTTACACATGGTCTAGCGCTGACACGCTAAACTTAGTCTTGATAATAATTCTATCTCTCATAGTGTGCGGTTTAGCCGGTATAGTTGCACTCCAATTCCATTGCATCCAGTCTCTTCAAGCCCAAATGGACCGTTATGGAACTTATTTTGATAAGAAAAAGGGTCGCACACAGACGGTAAAATTCTTGAAAGGAAAACCAAAAAAGAGCAGCAATTTGGAATCTGACGACAAGAGTGTGTCGAAGCAGTGAAATGTTGTTTCCTTGTTGTTTAGTCATTACTGTTGTCATTATTTGAGATATTGTTTGGTTCAGAACACTCCCAGCCAAAAGGGTTTTGTATTAACATTGGTTAATGCATAATATGGATTTAACTATGCCAACATGCAGTTCGTTTGTTAAATCTCAATCGTTGAAGAGTCAATGTAGTTTAAAGCTACTCAAGGTACCATAAACTACACTGGTCTCACAATTTCTAAATTGAACCGATTCGATCGTTTCTATTCTAGATTATCTATTCATTTTGATGAGTCTCGCCATAGACTTCAAAATTTATTAGGAATACCAAATCCTACGTCGTTCGTCTAAAAGACAACAGACATTTAGACCAAACTATATTTCATTTTTCTATTTTAGTTTAACCTAAACTAAGTAATGAATGGAGGAATAGTTTGGAAGAAGAGGCCTTCGTTACAGAAGCCCTCCAAAATTTTATAGGTATAGATCCCTATATCTGATTTTTACAGCATTGATCCACCCCTTAATTGGTAATTGTAGCTGATCTAAACCATGATAGCTTACACACCAGGTGCATATAGGTAGGGCCTAATGTAAAATCCCAATCATAAGCCCACTAAAAAACCACATAATTGCATGACACATAGAACCAGAGTGGCACTGACTGGAAGCCAACCAGCCAACAACCTTCGATGTGGGGACCTGCAGCTCCAACGCTTGGTCTTCAACCTTCATCCAAGGGTCGCCTCCTCTGCGTCAATCGAGGGATCCCCTCTACATGCTGATTATAAAAACAATTGTTGCTGATCAATCAACAAAACTAATCGTGGTAGAATTACTGCTGTGGATTTACCGCTGTGGATTATAAGACTTTGTTTTCCAAAGGATTAAAAGCTTACAGCAATGGGATAACCTACAAACAGTATGGAATTTCCAAAAACTTTGATTTTTCTTCTTCTTGCTAGATTACTTCAAGATCAGACAGAGACAGTTCAAGGTATCCTTTCGTGTTGGACCTCATCCCCAAGGACTGGCGATGACTTCCAAAAGGAAGGAGATGTAAGGGACCAGACGGTGGTCTCTGATACACCTTTATCTTTTTGAACTGTTCCAGTGATAACCTTTACTGACCTCTCAGTAAACAAGACATTTACTACAAATTATTCCATTAGTTGTAACCTGAGAACATAGTCACCAAAAGAGACTATTGGTTTCTTTAATTTATTCTAATGTAATCAAAAGAATAACATTTTGTCATTCTCATGATGTGCTATTATGCTGTGTTATTCTTTAATGTGAATGATAATTAATATGCTGGTATATTCTGCCCGTCTATTCAAAAGAACTATGTCAGAGTTGAATTTTATGTCAAATTGTGCTTTTTAGATTTGTTTTAGAAGTGTTAAGACGCTAATCCAAGTATTTGACCTCTTGGAGTCTATGCGTCTGTCTTTTTCCTAAACATTTCTCTCTGCTTCTGGCTGTAATCTTGAATCCTGATAACGTGAAAGTGAACTATTTGATTTGTCTCTAACTCTCCTCGCTTGGTCCACGGACCAATGAGGAAACTGTGTTCTAATCTCAACACTTTAAGAAAAGCGTTTTGTTTTACGGAACGTTTCAGAGTTGGGCAGGGATGTGAACGTTGCAGAGTGAAAAAGACAGCGAGACCTGAAAGCTCACTGCCTTGTCAGCTGATTGTTTGGTCAAGAGCAAAAGACTAACTTATCAGTGGAACTGATGGACGTCTCCATCCAGTTCACCAAGCAAAAGCTCTCTAGAACTTTCTTGAGGAATGCTTTATTTTGAAACTAACCCAGAAGCTGCCACTGTCTTTGACGGAGAAAGCAGGCCTCACGACACGTCAAATCCATAAACACGCTGAGATATGACCGGACTTCATGGGCCCAGAACCTATGAAGCTAAACTGCTTCTCAACTCTACCAAACGAGACGGATGTCTAAACAGGTACAGAGTTGCGGATGTTTAATGGAACGTGCACGGGAGTCAATCTGGTTTTTGTATGGAGAAGTGTCATTTCTTGTTAAACTCAAAATAGATTTCTTCCTCTCTCCATCTTTAATCTATTCCTCTTAAACCTCTCTTATCTCAAATTCTAAGCTGGTAACTACATTTTAAGTTAAGAGCCACAGCCTAAGTATATTGACATCCTATATTTATGTCTGTCGTTGCAATTTAAATGTGCTGACGTGTTAAATTGCAAGAAACGTGAAATCTGTCAATCAAGTGTAATGGTGTTAATTTAGTTGATTTATTTTAAATAAATGGTAGTGTCCTTGACATACCAAACTAAGTTAACGTTTCCATTGTCACTCTATGGCTTTATGGTTTATTTGTCCATCATAACTATCACAGAAATATTGGGTAAACTGAAAAAGAAAGAACCCGTGAAATACTTTTCAATATGAATACGTAATTAAGATATATAAAGCGAGTTAGTTTAATATTGACCTCCCTCATATATCCTATATCTGGTGGCTTGTACCGGTTTCTGAATGATTATTCATAAATCTGTGATCTTTCATGAACTGAGACGTTATTGTTGGCATCATTATCCAATTTTTGACTCTGAAGGTGATAATTTTGGCTGGGTGTGCTCATAAACATTGCAGGAGTGCATGTTTTGCCATCTAAGGTTGATATTATTATTGGTTCAACTCTGTTACACGCTGTTGGAAGCATTCAGTTGAGGTTTTGTCAGCCGTGGTCTGTGGGGGTTCTGGTTCTGTTCGGTCTAGTTCACGCACAAGCTACGGTACAAAGTGTTGTATGACCGCCGAGTCATAGTGCCTGAAAAGGCTATTATTAACATTTACAAGATTGCTGTTGTGCTTGTATTTTTACATTTTAGAACAGGTCAAAGAAGCATATAACTGTTAGAACGTTGTCGGTTGGGTTCTGTTCAGACCCGAGTTTCTGCTCCATTAAAAGATTGGACCGGAACCGACCTTGAAGTGGCTCCGAGAGAGTCCGTGTTTGTTTTAAACAGTTGAAGTGCTGTGTTACTGAGCGTAGCTAAGTTGGCCTATTTAAATGTGTTTGCCACGCTTCAGAATTTTGGAAAGTTAATTTGAAGCGTTTGAGTTGTATAAGAGTCTGTAGAATTGTGCTCTGCTGTGCTCAGCTAATGTTACACTGATGTGTCTAACACGTCTGTTTATGAGCTGTGATTGGATGAAACGAGAGCTGTGATCTGTCAATCACTCTCGTATCTGTAAAGCGAGCGCTGATTCGCTGAAGTGGGGGAAGCACGCCGTTGCGACCAGCCCACATTTGACGTCATTTCCGGCACTGCATTGGTCGAAGGTAATAAGACTACATTAACCATGTATGCTTGGGAATAGAACTACAAGCGCTGTGATTGATTGGTTGACGTCACGTATCTGTGTAGCGAGCTCCGCCTCGCTGGAAGCTGGTGACGCGTTACGCGTGCTGCATCGGCCCGCCACGCTCTGTCATCAGACCACATGACCCCCACACAAGAAGAACAGAGATTTCACTAAAAGTTTAAAAACTAATTTGAAGCCATCTAAACTGTCTAATCATACAGATTTGTCTCTGACAAGAACGTGGTTCGAGCGATTATCGCATACAGGCCCCAACTCTTTCCAATGTTGATATTTTTACCGAGTTGTTAGATGCTACTCGCAACCTAACGGCTAAGCAAACGGGAGTCAACCACGCCGCCTCTAGCGGTCGGAAGTAGAAAGAAAAGGTCACCTCGTGATAAGTTTAATTCTGGACTGCCACTTGTTGGTTGAATGACATTAACAGATGAGTTATCTCAAGACATCATAAAAAGTCAGCATTTTAATGGTAAAATACCACCTTTAAAATTGTTCTGTACACAAACAACAAACTCCTGTTTATTTTGAAGAAAATTTTAGAATAACAGAGGTACAGACATACATTTTTGCTTATTTTAAATACTGAAGAGATTTAAAATAACATTCAAAAAGCATCTTCTATTTGATTTTCACATTAAATCAAAAACAAAATGATGGAGAGCGGTGCATTTCCACATTAAGCTCTTCACATCTCTGCATTTTAAACAGAATTGGTGTACACATCTGTACACCTTTAGTTAAAAATGGCATTTTTAACGTTTTTCTGTGTACGACTAATGACTCCAGTTTATTTTAAATAAGGAAATATTTAAAATAACAAACTACAAACATCTCTCATTAATTTGGAGAAAATTTCAAAACAAAGATGGGATATAATAATAATAATAATAATAAGGAGTTCGGAGAGGCCATGGAGAATGACTTCCGTACGGCTTCGAGGCGATTCTGGTCCACCATCCGGCGTCTCAGGGGGGGAAAGCGGTACGCGACCAACACCATTTATGGTGGGGATGGCGTGCTGTTGACCTCAACTCGGGATGTTGTGAGTCGGTGGGCGGAATACTTCGAAGACCTCCTCAATCCTACTGGCACGTCTTCCACTGAGGAAGCGGAGCCTGGGGACTTTGGGTCGGGCTCTCCAATCTCTGGTGCTGAGGTCGCCGAGGTGGTTAAAAAGCTCCGCGGTGGCAAGGCTCCGGGGGTGGATGAGATTCGTCCTGAGTTCCTTAGGGCTCTGGATGTTGTGGGGTTGTGTTGGCTTACGCGACTCTGCAATATCGCGTGGACATCGGGGGCAGTTCCCTTGGATTGGCAGACTGGGGTGGTGGTTCCCCTATTCAAAAAGGGGGACCGTAGGGTGTGTTCCAACTATAGAGGGATCACACTCTTAAGCCTCCCTGGTAAGGTCTATTCAGGGGTTCTGGAGAGGAGGGTCCGTCGGATAGTCGAACCTCGGATTCAGGAGGAGCAGTGTGGTTTTCGTCCTGGTCGTGGAACACTAGACCAGCTCTACACCCTCAACAGGGTCCTGGAGGGTGCGTGGGAGTTTGCCCAACCAGTTTACATGTGCTTTGTAGACTTGGAAAAGGCATTCGACCGCGTCCCTCGGGGGGTTCTGTGGCGGGTACTCCGGGAGTATGGGGTACCAGGCCCATTGATATGGGCTGTTAGGTCCCTGTACGACCGGTGTCAGAGCTTGGTCCGCATTGCCGGCAGTAAGTCAGGCTCGTTTCCGGTGAGAGTTGGACTCCGCCAAGGTTGCCCTTTGTCACCGATTCTGTTTATAACTTTTATGGACAGAATTTCTAGGCGCAGCCAAGGTGTTGAGAGGATCCGTTTTGGTGGCCTTAGAATCGCTTCTCTGTTTTTTGCAGATGATGTGGTCCTATTGGCTTCATCAGCTCGTGATCTACAGCTTTCGCTGGAGCGGTTTGCAGCTGAATGTGATGCGGCCGGGATGAGGATCAGTTCCTCCAAATCCGAGGCCATGGTCTTGAGCCGGAAAAGGGTAGCATGCCCTCTCCGGGTCGGGGAGGAGGTCCTTACCCAAGTGGAGGAGTTTAAGTATCTCGGGATCTTGTTCACGAATGAGGGAAAACTGGAGCGTGAGATCGATAGGCGGATAGGTGCAGCATCCGCAGTGAAGCGGGCGCTGTACCGGTCTGTCGTGGTGAAGAGAGAGCTGAGTCAAAAGGCAAAGCTCTCAATTTACCGATCGATCTACGTTCCCACCCTCATCTATGGTCATGAGCTTTGGGTTATGACCGAAAGAACAAGATCTCGGATACAAGCGGCTGAAATGAGTTTTCTCCGCAGGGTGGCTGGACTCTCCCTTAGAGATAGGGTGAGAAGCTCAGTCATCCGGGAGGGACTCGGAGTAGAGCCGCTGCTTCTCCACATCGAGAGGAGCCAGTTGAGGTGGCTCGGGCATCTGGTTAGGATGCCTCCTGGACGCCTCCCTGGTGAGGTGTTCCGGGCATGTCCCACCGGGAGGAGACCCAGAGGAAGACCCAGGATACGCTGGAGGGACTATGTTTCTCGGCTGGCCTGGGAACGCCTTGGGATTCCCCCAGAGGAGCTGCTCCAAGTGGCTGGGGAGAGGGAAGTCTGGGCCTCCCTACTTAGGCTGCTACCCCCGCGACCCGACCCCGGATAAGCGGAAGAAAATGGATGGATGGATGGATAATAATAATAAACTTTATTTGTATAGCACCTTCCTACAATGCCTTGCATTGACCAAGGTGCTTAACAGGATAAAAAGATGAATAAACTGGAACAATAAATCAATGAAAATAGAATAAGAAACAACAGCAATAAAAGAAGGCAATGGAAATAAAAAATGCTACATACTAAAATAACACTAAAATAACACAAGTAATAAAAGTTACACACTGAAAGCTTTTTTGAACAAGTGGAAATAAAAAGGCAATGGAAATAAAAAATGTTACATATTAAAATACCAAAAGTAATAAAAGTTACACACTGGAAGCTTATTTGAACAAGTGGAAATAAAAAGGCAATGGAAATAAAAAATGCTACATATTAAAATACCAAAAGTAATAAAAGTTACACACTGAAAGCTTCCCAAAGATGGGATATGAAAGATATGATAAAGCTTTCAAGCTGATCGCATCAAAGCTTGAAGTATTAAAGCAGAAGCACATTCAAAGAAGTGAAGAAATTCACCTAGAAAAAATTGAGTTACAACGTGTGGTAAGAGAATCAAAAATGAAACGGTATGCTGTAAATGTTTTTGAAGCTCACAGACAAAGCAATGACCCAATTTGGTTCAAACAAAACCCAGTCGAACAGGTCAAATCCCACTCGCTGGAGCTGGAAGGGACAAGTTCATCAACTCCCTCTCCTAACATAGGCGAGAAGAAACCTGTTTTTCAAACTACCAAACCACAAAATGTTGATGCCCGCTGGAACAATGACCTGAAGTAGTTAAAGAGAGACCCATTATGGTTTAAAAGGATGTGCCCTGTCCCTGCGCCTCGGACGAAACGGTCCGAGATAAGCAAAAAACCACAAACGGTAGGTCTCCGCTCTTTAAGTGACACCCTGCGGTCTACACCGAGCAAAGGCCCTGTTCTTGCACCTCGGACGAGATAGTCCGGGACTAGCAAAAGGTCACAGAAGTTCCAGAAAAAAGGCACCATACCCCTAAGCTCTGACGAGATAGTGGACATAATTGGTTGTTTGAAAACTTGAATGATACAGAGGATGACTGAACTGGTACATTGAGTGACCTTGTCTTTGTTAACTCAGAGCACATGAATAACTCAGAGCACATAGTTGATGACAAAGACAACAAACAAAGTGCTGATGGTCTACAACATCCTGAAGGTCATGATGCTGACAGCCAACAAGATGCTGACAGCGAACATGAGTACACAGCCAGAGTCACACGTAAACAGAAACGTGTGCCAAGACCTGTGAGGTTTCTGTATAACTTTAAGAAAAGGGGTAGCTAATAAAGCTTACCTGCCTATCACACTGGAAGGTGTCCTTGAGCATGAAGCCCTCCTGGACGGTAGTTCAGACTTAACCATTATGTCAGCCAAACTGTTCGAGGAGTTAAGGACCGCAGCTAACGGTGTTGACAGGCAATACCCCTCGTAAAATGCGCTATTGAGCTACAGGGTCTCGCAGAGACGAGAACAACCCTAACAGCTATAGCTATGGTTCACATGCAGATTGGCAAAATGACACATGTCTAAACTTGACTCATTCCCATTTTTGGTTGGCCAAGATTTTATAAACCGCTTCGACGCGATTATAGATTATGGTCAACAGACAATGTGGGCAACTGAGAAAACCACTGCCAATAAAAGTGCCTCCTAGTTGTAATACAGACTTCCTAACCGCAGGTACCGCAGAGGACACAAGGGACTCCTCATCCGAGGACAAGAGCACGGTAAGTGAACCTTCAACTACAGGTGAGACAGAAGTGGCCCAAAAGTTGGATCAAACTCTGGCCCAACAAGAGAACCTCCTCTGCGAGCTGACACATTCAGCACTCACTGAACACTACCTACCACAGGTAGTGAAAGGTGTTGAGATCCAAGGATCCCACACCGAAGACGTTGTACTGTCCTCTGGGACAGGTAATTCGGCAATCAACCAAGCTTTCGATGAAACCTTGGTTCAGAAGCATTTGAGTCCAGAAAATGACAGTCAACCAGAAGCTGACAGTCACCTGGACATCATTGTTAAGGATTTCGTGGCCCCTTCATCAGACAAGGGGGGGGCAAACTCACACTACAACAACAGTGACCCATCGCAGACTGACAAATCAGATACACCTGCGACTGCACGGACGTTTGAGACACACCTGAATTACACAGATAGAGGTAAACGTATGAAGATACGTTGGCCGAAACCTATAAGGTTCAGCTGCGAAAACAGCTTAAACTAAACAATGGCATCCTAACTTGTGCCCATGGACGGACGTCCTCACCTGTGTTCGTGGTCCCCCATAACCACAGGGGGGTGATGTTAGGTCATGCCCATGTCCAAGAACAGATTACTTTCAGCTACAAATTAGGCTCTCAGACTTCTCAGTACGCTAAGATTGCAGGAATCCTAATAGCTCTCCAGATGGTAGTAGAACACTCCATCAAGATAATAATAATAATAATAATAAATTCAATTTATACCGCACTTTTCATTAATAAAAATCTCAAAGTGCTACAACAATAAAACAAGTGATAAAATCAAATAAAATCAATAATGGTATCAACTAAGATTAAAGACAGAATCATGTGGAGGCAGAATAGGCCTGCTTAAAAAATAAATAAATAAATAAATAAAACAAGTGATAAAATCAAGTAAAATCAATAATACTATCAACCAAGATCAAAGATAAAATCATGCGGAGGCAGAATAGGCTTGCTTAAAAAGAAAAGTCTTTAAACCGCTTTTAAAGTCAACCAGTGACTGTGGAGCTCTCAGGCAGTCAGGGAGGGAGTTCCATAGGCGGGGGGCAGCCACACAGAATGCCCTGTCTCCCATGGTCCTTAATTTGGTTCGTGGAATGTGAAGTAGATTACTGTTCTGTGATCGTAGAGACCGGGTGGATGAATATGGTGCAAGAATGTCCTTTAGATAGTCAGGTGAAGTTCCGTGTAAGCATTGGTGTGTAATGAGAGCAGTTTTGTATTGAATTCTGTAGGTGACAGGAAGCCAATGGAGGTTATGGAGAATGGGTGTAATATGTTCAAATTTACGAGCTCTCAATAAAATCCTTGCTGCACTGTTTTGAATATATTGAAGTTTCTGAAGATTTTTGCCAGGGATTCCAATAAACAGGGAGTTGCAGTAGTCGAGCCTGGAGGAGACAAAGGCATGGACGAGTTTCTCAGCATCGGAAAAAGTCAGAGATGGGCGAAGTCTGGAGATGTTTCGAAGATGGAAGAAGCAGGTTTTAAACAGATACTTAATGTGATTTTCAAATGTAAGATGAGAGTCCATTTTTATTCCAAGATTTGTAACAGAGGTGGAGAGGGGGATGTCTTGACCAGAGAAGGAGATTGTTGTTAAAGTTGATGTTTGTATCTGGTGAGGGGTGCCAATCATTATGGCCTCAGTCTTGGAGCAGTTTAATTGAAGAAAGTTCTGATTCATCCATGCCCTTATTTCCTCCAGGCAGGTAGAGAGGGCAGTGAGTGAAGATGGAGATGGGGATGATGAGGATGATCCAGTCCTGATGTAAAGCTGTGTGTCGTCGGCATAGCAGTGAAAAGAAATGTTGAACTGATTAATAATTTGACCTAAAGGCAGCATGTAAAGGGAAAACAGCAGGGGCCCCAGAACTGACCCTTGAGGGACACCACAGGAGACACCGACTGTCTGGGAAGTGGCATTGCCAAGACTAACGCATTCCAGCCTATCGGAGAGGAAAGATTTGAACCAGTCCAGGACAGTGTCACAGAGACCGACCTCCACATGAAGACGGTGGAGGAGAATATTATGGTCCACAGTGTCGAAGGCTGCAGTGAGGTCAAGGAGGACAAGGACGGAGGGAGAGCCAGTGTCAGCAGCCATGAGGATATCATTTGTAACTCTCAGTAATGCAGTCTCAGTACTGTGAGCTACTCTGAATCCCGACTGGAACTTCTCGTACAGGGAGTGTTGTTGTAGGTGGTCCTGCAGCTGAGCAGCAACAGCCTTTTCCAGCACTATAGACAGAAATGGGAGGTGGGAAATTGGGCGGTAATTAGAAAAAATGTCGGGATCCAAATTAGATTTTTTCAGAAGAGGCCTAATGATGGCAGTTTTTAGAGGCAGTGGAACATGACCAGATTGTAGAGACTGATTTATTATTTGTGTGATTAATGGGCTAATTGCAGAGTGATTGGATTTTATGAGAGATGAGGGGAAGGGATCCAGGGCGCAGGATGAAGGCTTCATTTTCTTTATGATGGACTCCACCTCACTCTGAACAACCTCATCAAAGCTGCTCAGGGACCCAGGATGCAGACGGGTAGATGGTAAACGAAGATCAGGGAGGTTGTGAAGCTGAGATCTGATGGTGTCAATTTTGTTTTTAAATGATGAAAGGAACAGGTCGCATTTTTGAACACATTCCTCAGAAGTTTGTTTAATGGGATTAAGTAGATGAGTTACTGTGGAGAAGAGCTGTTTAGAGTTACCAGGGCAGGTGTTGATGATGTTGGAGTAATACTTGGAGCGTGCTTCTTTAAGAGAATAGGCGTATGCTTTCTGATGTTCTTTGTATGCCTGCTTATGTACAGAGAGACCAGATGATTTTACACGTCTCTCAATAGCACTGCCAGTTGCCTTCATCCTGCGCAGCTCATCAGTGTACCAGGGGGCTGAACGGGAAGATGCTAGTCATCTGCACTGACTCTAACTATGCTCGTTTAAGTTTCGCATGTCACCTCGCTGTGTAGAAACAGAAAGTTTTCCTAACAAGCGACAGAAAAGTGGTCAAAGGCAAAGAGCTTTTCATAGCGTGTGATCACTTGGTGACATCACATTGGCGTAGGCAAGGGGGGTTTGGGGGGTTCGAACGAACCGCCCACTTTTAAAGGAGAAGTTGACAATGCTAAACTAATGTGCCTGGATAGCTCAATGGATAAAGTGTCTGCCTTCAGTCCCAAAGCTCGTGGGATCAAGTCCCGCATGGTACATTTTTTTTTTTTAATTCATTCCAAATTAAAAAAGCACAAGAAAACTATTTACAAAACAGCAAGGAATAAAACAATGCATTAAATGAAAGGAATCAGACGAAGAAAATAATCTTATCTGCCCCTTCTCAAACTATTTTTTTTTCAAACACTCGATTCAAACAACTAATTTTACATTTGTCTTTTATTGGATAAAAAAAGTAGTTAATATGCCTGTGAAGAAAGAAGAATGTGTTAACCACAGGCTGTGGTTAACACATTCTTCTTTTTTTATCCAATAAAAGAGTGTTTGAAAAAAAAATAGTTTGAGAAGGGGCAGATAAGATTATTTTCTTCGTCTGATTCCTTTCATTTAATGCATTGTTTTATTTCTTGCCGTTTTGTAAATAGTTTTCTTGTGCTTTTTTAATCTGGAATGAATTTTAAAAAAAACATTGTACCATGCGGGACTTGAACTCATGAGCTTTGGGACTGAAGGCAAACACTCTATACATTGACCTATCCAGGCACATTAGTTTGGTTTGGTCAACTTCTCATTTAAAACGAACCGTCCCCTAAAAAATTCTGGCATCACACGACTTACAGATCTACTGGAAGAAAGTTCCAGGACATTCAAGAGTCCTAGGTGATGACAAGCACTACAATGACATTGCAGATTCTTTAGCCAAGGAAGGAGCCGACGAAGGTCAGCTATGGTCCTTTGACCCCTCCTGGTTAATCAAGACTCTGCCAATACAACCTACTGTTGAGGTTATGGCAGTCACACGTGCACAGGCCACAGCCAGACCTGCTGACAACGCAGTCTCAGTACGACCTGCACTGACTGACCCAGACATCATCCAACTACAGCAGTCGGATCCTGCAATCAACTCCATGATACTGTACCTGACTGATCCAGACAAAAATACTCTGTCTAAAGACGAACTGGATTCCGATCCAGACCTTAAAGTCCTCTATCAGCTGCGCAAACAGCTAAAACTAATCAAGGGCATCCTAACTTTCGCTCATGGACCAACGTCCTCACTTGTGTTCGTGGTCCCCCATGACCAAAGGGGGGTGATGTTGTGGTGTAGTGGTAATGGCAGTCGTCTCCCGATCGGAAAGTTGGTAGTTCAACTCCCGGGACCCGCACCATGTGTCATTGTGTCCTTGGGTAAGACACTTAACTCTGTGTTGCTCCCGGTAGGACTGGAAAGCACCTTGCATGGTAGTCTGCCGCCACCGGTTTATGAATGTGTGTAGCATTCAATATATGTGTAGCACTTTGAGATTTTCAGTAATGAAAAGTGCGTTATAAATTGAATTAATTATTATTATTATTATGTTAGTTCATGCCCATGATCTCCAGTCCGTAGGACACAAAGGAGATAAAGCCATGCTGACGGCATTAAAACAAATTGCCTATTGGCCTCGAATGAAAAAGGATGTCAAGGACTACATTGAAGGGTGCGTGGTCTGTGGCCAGTTTCAGCCAACCAGACCACTTCACAGAGCACCACTGCAAAGCAGAGGCATTGCATTCCCATGGTCTGACCTCCAGATCGACTGGGTTGGACCACTCACTAAGAGCTCTAGAGGAAATAAATATTTTCTCACGGTAACCTGTGCATTTACCAAATGGGTAGAATGCCTACCAGCTCCTAACGACACAGCACAAACCACTGCTATGTTGTTAATGAATCATATATTCTCAAGGTTTGGACTTCCCCTTCGGGTGAACTCAGACCAAGGGACACACTTCACAGGTGAAGTGATGAAAGAACTGTGGAAGACGCTAGGCGTCAAGGCCAACTTTCATGTCAGCTACCACCCACAGGCTTCAGGCCAAGTAGAGAGAGCAAATAGAACTGTGGTGAGTATTTTGAAGAAATACGTGGCTGCAAACCACAAGGACTGGGACGTGAAACTCCCTCTGGTCCTCATGGCCATAAGAGCCACTCCACACACATCAACTGGCATCTCTCCCTTCGAGATGATGACCGGTCGACAAATGACTCTCCCTCTACACCTGTTGTACCAACCAGGCGCCGCCGCCATGGCAACAGCCTACACTACACAACAATACATGAAAGATTTGAATGTACACCGCAGAAACATTTTTGCTTTCGCCCATAAAATCCTGGAAAGATCCGCTGAAGGACGCAAGGCGTACTATGACCAGAAGGCCTCTCACAATGAACTCCAAGTGGGAGATAGAGTCTGGTACTATACGTTCACCCCCGCAACTGGGAAAGGAGGGTCCGAGACCGGAACTCTCGCCCACAAACTAATGCCCAGATGGACTGGACCTCATCTTATAACAGACAAAGTGTCCTCAGTCGTCTACGAAATCAAAATTAGCAAAGGCCGCAAAGAGCCAATTGCTAAATGGTTACATGGAAATCAGATCAAACCTTACAAGGAGTTCAATGAATCCACAAAAGACAAAGATCTCACAAACTCACAGACTTCATGGGAAAATAAGGTTGTCCAAGCAGAAGTTAATAAATAAATTAAATCGGTCTAAACTTATTCAGTTGTTAAAAGAAACAACTAAAACCGGGATTTAGAAGCACTAAGTCTTAAAACACACGAAAGTTTTAACACTAACAAACGTTTAAACCAATAGGATTTAACTTGCCATTTGTTATTAAGAAGCTAAGACCTATTTTTTTGTGTCTCCCTAGGATCACGATGAAACTACTCCTAGTATTCTTCACCCTCTTGGGAACCATCCAAGAAGGACAGGCCGAGGTTGTGACCCTTGGACCCACCTCAGGCATCAGTCTTATGCTGAATCCTCACCAAACGCTTTTCGCGCAGCCGAAGCAGCCACTTTACATTGAAAGTCTATGTGGCTGCGCATCTTGGAGCAGTGGGGTGTGACGCGGCGCGTCTTCAGCATTTCAAGCAGCGTAGCAGCACCTTGCAGTCCCGTTTCACGTACGCACGCAGCCGAGCAGCCGAGCTGCAGGAAGCCAGAATATTCTTGCTTCTGTTGCTCGTAGCGTCGTAGCAACCATTCGGGAGAGACTCTGCTATTGTGATGACTCAACGACGACGGGACTTTCTGTGGACGAAAACAGCCTCCGGTAGGAAAACCTGGCATTTTTAAAGTTGCTGCTGTCCACTCGAGCGTACGTCACCCCAAATATAAAAAAAAAACAACGTTTTAATCTCAACAAAGACTTTTGCAGCTGCAGTTCGGCTCGTAGAAAACCCACTCAAGTGTTAACGAGGCTCACGTACAGCTGATTTTATCTGCCCAGTGTACATAAAAACAACACGGATCTGACTGGGAAGGAAGCCACACGCTCCTCCCACTGCCCGTCTGCAGACATGTTCGGTGAGGACAGACATCTGTTGACAAGCAGCAAACACAGAGCATTGGGAGCATTTTGATGCGTTTGGTGAGGATGAGGCATTAGGGACCAACCCGGACTGCTCATCACAGATTGTCAGCTATACACTTGGAAGGTCTTCGTCCGCTTCGACCCCCAAACGGTGATCAAACAGCACATCAAAATCAAAGACGAGTGGTCTAACGAAACATGGTACACTTTATCAATCCAGAATGCAAGAGGCCAAACTCGACACAACCTGTTAACAGGCGCGGGCCCGGCCGCGGTACCGTTTGAGCCTAATTTGCAGGTGTTAGATCGTGATTTCCCAAATATGGAAGCTTTGGAAGTTCTGACGCATTAAAAGTCTTCCATAGGCTCTCTGCTTTTGATTGACACCAATTTTGACCAACTGAGTGAAACTTTTCAGTTTCTAGAGCCAATCAAATCCCACAGAGTCACCAAGGAAAAATCCACCCTCCCCCTGTTCCCCCACGTGGGGGTCTTGGCCAATCAAATGAGAGCTCATTTTGACATCACAGATTTGTAGCCAATGAAATTGCCGTTGTATAGACATGTGACATGCCATGGTTTGAGCTACATGAGAGGTCTCAAATCAACTGCGCAACAGGAATCATTGAACAGCTGCGCGGTGCGTAAAACGGTAAGCGCTCCTTTGTTGACTTTTACGCCTGCTTATTCTGACTTTTATCACTCTTTAGCCATGGATAAATGCCATGGAAACATGAAATACAAGCTTTAGAACTTGATTTACAAGGAAAAAGCTGCTCCTTTCTGACGAAGCTGCCTTTTCTCCTGTGTGTGTGCGCCTGTGTGTGTGTGGGGAGGCGGGGTGCGGGGTGTCTGGAGACTGAAGCAGGAGCCCCTGTGGAGTAATTGTTGATCCATTGTGAAGCTTTGTGTGTGTTATCTGAGTGCTTATCTGTGGGTGTTGGGACTGCAGCTGGACCTGTGGGGTGAAATCTCCTCTTGTGATTTACAGTATACAGGTAGTCCCCGAGCTACGAGCGGCCTGCTGACATGTTACAGTTACTGTATTTCTATAAGTTTGAGAGTAAATATATGAATGGAACAGATGTAAGCTTTCAATAGACAGTCATTCTGAAGTATGTTGAAATATTCAGCAGTTACAGGTATTTGAAGTTGGCATAATACAGGTGTTACCCAGCATGGCACAGTTTGGAGAGGTTTTGGGCATGTTTGGATTTATGGATTTCTGCCTGAACATGCACATCCAAAAACAGGCACAAAATCATCAATTTTTATGCTATTGACTTCAAATTTGAAACTGTATTAGTAAATACTTCACACTTTGGGCTCATATGAAATTCAAATCAACATGTTGTTGTATCAGTGTGCAGGTGCTTGACACATATAAACATTTTCAGGCGAGGCAAGTAAAACGCTTTATTTCTGTGTGCTCTCACTTCAATAAATACAAAATAATAACAGATACAACAAATTTGACTGCTGAAACAAAAAATTGAAAGTGTTATCTTTACAAAGACAACAACCAATTGCTTGTACTCCAAACGGTTCAAGAACAGCTTCTAATTTAATTTGGGTATTCATTCATTCAACCTTTATTTAGTCAGGTAAATCTTTTGAACCTCATGGGCTCATTTACGAAAGCGACCTGCTAAAACTAAAGAACAATGAACAGCAGTGATAGAATTTCATTAAACAATAAACAAACAAACAATAAACAATAGAAAACAAAAAGAGAGAAAAAAACAAAATATATATATATATTTTTTTCTTTTTTTTTTTTAACAAAGTATCAAAAAACTAGCAAAACATTATAAGGTAGACGTATAAAATCAAAGACAGGAACAAATCTGCATTGGTTTTTGCCAGGATTCCAACAGATTCTGAAAACCATTTAGAGAAGTCAAGGTCGAGAGCTTCAGATCTTTTTGTAAGATATTCCATGAAGCAGGAGCAGAGTAGGAGAAGGCCCTTTTTCCAAGTTCAGTCCTCACTGACGGAACACTGCAGGTAATCATGTCCTGAGAGCGCACGCTGTAGCTGCACTCACGCATGGGTATGTCTTTTTTAGGCGTTTTTTTGGATTTTAGAGGCGAATGCTATTTGGAAAAAACATTTTACATGATATTCAGTAATAGTAAAAGGAATGACCAGAAAGTTCATTCTCAATAGTCCAGGTATCAAATCCGCTCATTCTCAATCAGTTCATCTGGACAATTTCTTTTTAGTAGAAACGTTTCACCCTCACTCCAGAGG
>JBBPBX010040192.1:0-29496 GCA_038048925.1 Garcialebias charrua | reverse complement strand
CTGGATCATTAATAAAGGTTGGGTTTTTTTCTTTTTATAATGTCAGCAATGAATCATAACAAAACTCCCTTTAGCATCTGTTTGTTTTCTGCAACTTTGTAGGTGGGTTATAACGTTTGGTATGGTATAAACAAAGTTTATTTTTAAAATAAACTTTATTTATAGCTTTATTTATTATGGGTTATAAATTTTAAAAAGAAATGTGTACTGTCCTTTCAAGGTCATGTACGCAAGGGCTATTTGGAGAGAAGGTGATGATGACCTGGAGCAGGATGGTGTCGTTCCTTCAAATTGGATTGACAAGAATGTAATTAGGTGGCCAAAAAAGATGAATTCCACATACACAGAAAAGGCAATAAAAAAAAGAATGAACCCTGAGGATGACTGGCGTAAATTCACTTTAGTAAGGATCAAAATGACTTCTGGTAAGTTTTGATACATTTAAAAAAAAAGTTTATCTTAATCAAAATACTGTATTGCTGAACTTTTTTTTATTTTTTATCTGTCTTAAGATAAACTTCGTGAGTGCCAGAATTGCGAAGTGACTAGTCAGGATGAGGAGGAGCAGGTGACGACATCTAAAAGGATTCGCACTAAGAAAGCAGCTCCGGATTTTTTAAGCAGTTTGTCAAGTGAGTTATACAGATGTACTGTAATCTGCTGACAAAAATTGGGACTAAAACTTTCTTCACATCAATGTTTGAACTTAGGTGGAACATCTTCAGATGAAGAAGAGGGTGGCGGCGGAGGTAATGATTTTCTGTAGATTTTTAAATTCGCTTTCAGGCAACAGCGATGGCACGGTGGATTGTGTTCACTGACAATGCTTTCTGGAAGTATTCCTGAGCCCATTCTGTTATTTCCTTGACAGTGGCATTCCTGTTTGAGGTGCAGTGACGTTTAAGGGCCCGGAGATCACGAGCATCCAGTAGAGTTTTACGGCCTTGACCCTTACGCACAGCGATTGTTCCAGATTCTCTGAATCTTTTGATGATGTTATGCACGGTTGATGATGATAACTTAAAAGTCTTTGCTATTTTACGCTGGGTAACACCATTCTGGTATTGCTGCACTATCTTTCTGTGCAACAATGGTGGAATTGGTGATCCTCTTACCATCTTGGCTTCTGAGAGACACTGACACTCTGAGAAGCTCTTTTTATACCCAATCATGTTGTCAATTGACCTACCGGTAATTAGTGTTTATTGGCCTTCCAGCTGTTCGTTATATGCTCAATTTCCTTTTTCCAGCCACTTATTGCTACCTGTCCCAATTTTTTTGGGATTTGTTGACACTGTGAAATTTTGAATGAACATATTTTTCCTTTAAAATTTTACATTTACTCTGATTAAACTTTTGATCTGTCATCTATGTTCTATTACGAATACAATATTGACATTTGCCATCTCCACATCATTGCATCCATCCATCCATCCATCTTCTTCCGCTTATCCGGGGTCGGGTCGCGGGGGTAGCAGCCTAAGTAGGGAGCCCTTTTATTTAAAATAGGCATGCTTATTTTTCTGTAACTGTTTAGGTGTCCAGGTCCCTACACACCCTACGCCTCCACAGAAGGTCCAGGTCCCTACATACCCTACGCCTCCACAGAAGGTCCAGGTCTCTACATACCGAACGCCTCCACAGAAGGTCCGTGTTCAGGACACTGAGCTACAGAACAAAGCTAGTAAGTAAAAGTAACTTTGAGTTTTGTTATTCCTTGCTCCACCCATCCTGACCTCTTTGGTAATGACACGCACACAGACTCGCATGTTTTTTTGTTTATTGTTTTGTAAGACTTGTCCGGCTTTGTGGAGCGTTGGTCCTTGGACCGGTCACAGAATGCTCACCATTTTTGCTTCATCTTAATTACTTTGCATCGTTGAATGATCTTTTGTTTTTATGTCCTCAATGTGGACATGCAGCGTCTCAACGAAAACATTTGTCAACGCCCGCAGCTTCTCAAACGGACCTGTCAACGCCCAGTGAGTATTGCACTTTAAACCATTGTTTATTGCCTTGCGAAATAAAAAAATACTTAAATTTTTTTTTCAGGACGTGCAGTACAAGGAGCTTCTCAAACGGACCTGTCAACACCCACAGCTTCTCGAACAAAGGACCTGTCAACGCCCAGTGAGTATTGCACTTTAAACCATTGTTTATTGCCTTGCGAAATAAAAAAAATACTTTATATATATATATATATAAATTTTTTTTCAGGACGTGCAGTACAAGGAGCTTCTCAAACGGACCTGTCAACACCCACAGCTTCTCGAACAAAGGACCTGTCAACGCCCAGTGAGTATTGCACTTTAAACCATTGTTTATTGCCTTGCGAAATAAAAAAAATACTTTATATATATATATATATTTTTTTTTCAGGACGTGCAGTACAAGGAGCTTCTCAAACGGACCTGTCAACACCCACAGCTTCTCGAACAAAGGACCTGTCAACGCCCAGTGAGTATTGCACTTTAAACCATTGTTTATTGCCTTGCGAAATAAAAAAAATACTTTATATATATATATATATAATTTTTTTCAGGACGTGCAGTACAAGGAGCTTCTCAAACGGACCTGTCAACACCCACAGCTTCTCGAACAAAGGACCTGTCAACGCCCAGTGAGTATTGCACTTTAAACCATTGTTTATTGCCTTGCGAAATAAAAAAATACTTTATATATATATTTTTTTTTTTTCAGGACGTGCAGTACAAGGAGCTGCCAGTGAGTTTCAAGATGAATATCATGGCAGGTAAAGAAACTGCAAAACTCACCAAATCGGTAACTACTTCTAGTTCTTCTGAGGCCTTATTGTTGGCCCTGTAGTAATAGTTATTTTTTTGTGTTATGAGGTCTAGGTCCAGGCTTTCGAGGTCCAGGCTGTCGAGGTCCAGGCACAGTGACAGCTCGAGGTCGACGCACAGTGACCGATCAAGGTCCAGGCACAGTGACATGTCCAGGCACAGTGACATGTCCAGGCACAGTGACATGTCCAGGCACAGATCAAGGTCCAGGCACAGATCAAGGTCCAGGCACAGTGACATGTCCAGGCACAGGCGCAGGTCCAGGCACAAGAAATCCACTCACATGTCGGAACTTGAAAAAATGAAATTCCCATTGACTACGGAAGGTATTGATCAGTTAGCAGTGAGACATATTTTAAAAATGATCAATCGGCTACCTTTGCTGTTGGAAAGATAACCATTGTAAATCAAGATTTTTTTTTTTTTTTTCAGTGTTTCAGCGAAAACATTTCGCCTTGATGTTTGAGTTCCGCCATCTCTTAAGACGTGTTCATCCAACGTCTTCATCTGTGCCACTAACAAGGATGGAGACAATGGAGGACTTCACGAGAGAAGAGGAGCGCCTTTGTGATTCCCAAAATTTTGATACCCTGGTAGGTTTTACAAGTCTGGAGGAAAGCCGAGCATAACGCAGTACCGTACAACCAAACACTGTTAGGTTGTATTGGAAGTGTCAGTGAACTGTATCGTGATTTATTCCAACAGGTTCTGCAGATTTCCAGAATTGGAGGGATCGGCACAAAGGACTTTGTACACAAAGTTCTTGATAGGTATGTATCAACACACAACCACACGCTCGCCAACCCATTATCAATCTGTAAGCCACTCTGTTCAATAATTGTATTCTTATCCATATTCATACTGATTCATAATTCCAATTTATTGTCAGGCTCTTCACCAATTCGTTGATGTCCAAGTTTAACATGAAGGGTAAAGGGAAACATGGCAAACGACCTCTGGAAACGACAACTGTTTACAGAGCAATTAAAGGTAAGCCCATTTCCTGTTTAACAATGGAACGACTGACTAAATGTTTAGTTATCAAATTGGATATTTAATTTGGAAATTAAATATTTAATTTGGCATTTAAGTTTCCTCATGGTAACTCTAGTGCGTTTTGCAGCAACTTTTTAGCTGATGTGCTCAAATTTGGCAGCACGACGTCTCAGTGGTTAGCACTATTGTCTCACATCAAGAAGGTCCTGGGTTCAATCCCCGGTTTGACCTGGGGTGTTTCTGTGTGGAGTTTGCATGTTCTTCTCGTGCTTGTGTGGGTTTTATCAGAGTATTCCGGTTTCCTCCCTCCCACAGAACAAAAACAGGTTCTGCTTTCACGTCCAGGCCAGGCCTCACGTCCAGGCCTCCTTGAAAAAGAGATCCATTATGGGATTTGCGTGCTTAAATAAAGGTTCATAAATAATGGTGTGTGTAGAGACACTAGTGTTAAGTGATTTGCAAAAAAAAAAAAAAAAATTCAAAGCCAACTATCAACATTTGCTTGGATGTAGTTTATTTTATGAATCCAGTTCTAGGGGAGGCCCCAGCAAGACTGCATTTTCCAGATTTGCACAATATTAATTACTTTTTTCTTTTTCAAATGCAGATGGAATCATGAAAGGGGATGCTTCAGCAACCGAGGGATCTATAAAAACTTATGCGCAAGACCATTTAAAACATGCACCACAAAGAAGTGGAGGTGGAGGACGTGTGGTAACGCAGAACATTCAAAACATGCCACAAGGAAGTGTGGAGGGGCTTTGAACATTTAAAACATTTGTTCCTGTAAACGTTTGTTTACGTGTTAAGGTGGAGGGTCAGCAGGGACGAGCTGTCCCCCCCACAAACATTGTTGTCCCCACCTGCAACTCCCACAACTTTATTTCATGTCCCGCCCCCGTCCATTACCTGTCCATAAAACGTGTCTGTGAGAGGTGGCACCTGGACGTGTCTCCGGTCCATCACAGTCACACCTGGACGTGTCTCCGGTCCATCACAGTCACACCTGGACGTGTCTCCGGTCCATCACAGTCACACCTGGACGTGTCTCCGGTCCATCACAGTCACACCTGGACGTGTCTCCGGTCCATCACAGTCACACCTGGACGTGTCTCTGGTCCATCACAGTCACACCTGGACGTGTCTCTGGTCCATCACAGTCACACCTGGACGTGACTCCGGTCCATCACAGTCACACCTGGACGTGTCTCCGGTCCAATAAAGAAGTGGAGGACACAGGCTCACTCAGGAAATTTTTAAGGGGGGAGAGATGCATATGGTGCTGGTCATAAAATTAGATTATGAAAAAGTTTATTTCAGTAATTCTATTCAAAAAAACTTGTATTATATTCATTCACACAGACTGATTTATTTTAAAATAATTGTGTAGTGGAAGTTTCACTTTTTGAATGGAATTCCTGAAATAAATCAACTTATTTAAAATATGAACAGCACACTTTGTACAGATTATTTTTGTGGTGTGTGGACTGTAATTTTATACGTTATTTCTCTAGTTACTGACTGCTTTATTGAAAGGAAAAATGAAGGAATGTATTTTTTTTGTGGTGGGGACTGTAATTTTATACGTTATTATTTCTCTAGTTACTGACTGCTTTATCGAAAGGAAAAATGAAGGAATGTATTTTTTTTTTTTGTGGTGTGGGGACTGTAATTTTATACGTTATTATTTCTCTAGTTACTGCCTGCTTTATCAAAAAGAAAAATGAAGGAATGTATTTTTTTTTTTGTGGTGTGGGGACTGTAATTTTATACGTTATTATTTCTCTAGTTACTGCCTGCTTTATCAAAAAGA
Organism: Garcialebias charrua; assembly: GCA_038048925.1. NCBI lineage: Eukaryota > Metazoa > Chordata > Actinopteri > Cyprinodontiformes > Rivulidae > Garcialebias > Garcialebias charrua. The sequence goes on along the minus strand of JBBPBX010040192.1, from coordinate 23,883 downwards.
AAAATGAAGGAATGTATTTTTTTTTTGTGGTGTGGGGACTGTAATTTTATACGTTATTATTTCTCTAGTTACTGACTGCTTTATCGAAAGGAAAAATTAAGGAATGTAATTTTTTTTGGGGGGGGTGTGGGGAATGTTGTTATACGTTATTATTTCTCTAGTTTTATCAAAAGGAAAAATGAAAGAATGTAATTTTTTTTTTGTGGTGTGGGACTAATTTTATACGTTATTATTTCTCTAGTTACTGCCTGCTTTATCAAAAGGAAAAATTAAGGAATGTAATTTTTTTGGGGGGGTGTGGGGAATGTTATGTTATACGTTATTATTTCTCTAGTTATCAAAAGGAAAAATGAAGGAATGTTTTTTTTTTTTTGTGGTGTGGGGACTGTAATTTTATACATTATTTCTCTAGTTACTGCCTGCTTTATCAAAAGGAAAAATTAAAATGTAATTAATAAGTGCAGACGAAGAATAAAGGCATGTTAAAGTTACCAAAGCTGGAATTCTCTATTTTATGTGTTATACTGTTCCTTTAAATTGTGTTAAATAAACAGGATAAAGGTAGAAAATTATGGATTGATAAAACTTAATCCAACTGTTTGTAGGATATAAAGCTGCAGATATGGTCAAATGTATTGCCCTAGATTTTTTTTGCCTCAATGCAATTTTGAGTAGATGCATTATACTTTTTATATGCATAGCATTAACAAGCAGCATGTAAAGTGACTAAAATAAGTTTAAATATATAGCCTAATTAGAATAAGCTAAATACAGTAAGTTATTAACGTCAGATGGACGTCGCAAGTAGACGCCTTTTAGACGTCGGGAATATAAACGTCTTTTAGACGTCGCCATAAGAACGTCTTTTAGACGTAGAAAAAAGACGTCTTATAGACGTAGGAAAAGAACGTCTTTTAGACGTCGGGGAAAAGACGTCTTTTCGACGTCGAGAAAAAGACGTCATCTGGCGTAACGTTTTCGACCTTCCAGGGACCTGATTTCGACGTCCAGAAATGACCTGAAAATGACGTCGTATAGACGTCGTCTTGCTCAGTGGGATGCGGTGTCTTGCAGACAAAATGTGATACATTTTTTTAATACTAATGCTGTAACCCCCATGTTTACTTACCTTTTTTCACACCTTTGACCTTCATCCCGAGACGGATGAGAGAGGCCGCGCTGAAGAACATGTCATGTGTTTGAATAAGCAGCAGCTTTACATTCTCTACCCCTCTTCTGGATGACTGTGTATACATGATCACGTTGTATTGGTGAGAACTGGTGCAATGTTAATAAAAGCTCTTGTATCTTGTACTGTACAAAGTCAGAGACCTATTGAATGATACAGCTCTGTATTTGTTGTACAACACAATCATTGTTCCACACTTAATCTATTGTATTGATGTTTGGGGGAAAGCGTGTAAAACAATCACAAAGCCTATTTTTGTATTACAGAAAAGAGCTGTAAGAATTATCACTAGAAAACATTACCGTCATCCATCAAGTACATTATTTTATCAACTGAAGTTATTGAAGTTCCATGATTTGGTAGACTATAATATTTTATCAGTTATGTATAGGGCTCAAAATAATGCATTACCTTTAAATATCCAAATGCATTTTGTTAAAAGACAAAGTTGTTATAATCTTAAGGGGACAGAGATGTTTGTAAAACCACAATTCAGAACTAGTTTGAAGGGACGTTCTACCTCAATCCAGGGAATTAGATTATGGAATGGCTTGGAGAATGTAGTTAAAAATGCCAAGTCAATGTTTACATTTAAGAAAATGATCAAAATGAATTTGTTAAAAAAAATATATGAAATGACGTAATGTGTATTGTATTAGTTAGAAAATTAGAAAGAGTTAGTCATTTTGTACTGTTGGTGGAAGATTATTATTGTTTAATCTGATTGTTTGAAAAAAGGGGCAGATATAATAAGATTTATTCTTCTTTCTGCTACCTTTCATTTTTTTTACATTTTGTACGTTATCATTTATGGGATTGTCTTGTATTGTGCTTCTTTTGTAAAAAAAAAAAAGAACAAATTTAATAAACATAAACATCAAAAAGGCGTTCAATTCAAGATCAACTGGACTTTATTTGTAACAGAAGACGTTTCGCTACTCATCCGAAAAGCTTTATCAATTCAATGAACCAGTCTGTGTGTGCGTGTGGATTTATAACAGGAGTCACGCACCATCATATGTAAATTGCAAGCTCAGTTAACACATACATGTAAATTGACAGATCACACCTTAACAGTAGGGAGTTCCCTTGAAGTCTCTGACAGAAGACACAACAACTGTATGTAAATTGACAAAAAACACCTCACAGTCCAACAACAGAGGTTTCTCAACAAACTTTGCTAGTCTAATTCACAGACAAGACATCTCTGCTCCCATCCGGTGTAAAACGTTTGTGAATCAGCCCCAAAACTGAGTTGTAAGTCTTGGAAAGTTGAAATCTCAGACCTCCTCCTCTGTTAAGAGAAGGTTTTTCTCTCTTAACATACACAGCTTCCTTTACACCTCTCTCAAACCATCTGTGCTCTCGGTCCAAAATTTGCACATTTTCATCCTCAAATGAGTGTCCCTTGTCCGTGAGGTGAAGGTGAACAGCTGAGTTTTGTCCAGAGGTGGTGGCTCTCCTGTGTTGGGACATTCGTCTGTGAAGAGGCTGCTTCGTTTCTCCAATGTAACGGTCTGAGCAGTCCTCGCTGCACTGGACTGCATACACCACACCACTCTGTTTGTGTGTGGGGGTTCTGTCCTTAGGGTGGACCAGCCTCTGTCTGAGAGTCCTGCTGGGTTTGAAATGTACTGGGATGTTGTGTTTGTTGAAAATCCTTCTGAAATTCTCTGAGACTCCAGCAACATAAGGAATGACAATGTTTTTCCGTCTGTTAGCATTTTTCTGTTGATTATTGTGTTTAGCAGATTTCCTCGCTGACTTGACAAAAGCCCAGTTGGGATATCCACATGTTTGCAGCGATTTGTTGATGTGTTTCTGTTCCTTTTCCTTCCCTTCTGTCCTTGTGGGGATGTGTTCTGCCCGATGCTGTAAGGTTCTGATGACAGAAAGTTTGTGCTCCAGTGGATGGTGAGAGTCAAACAGAAGATACTGGTCTGTGTGGGTTGGTTTTCTGTAAACTTCAATGTTGAGACTGTCCTCTCCCTCCATATGCACCAAACAGTCCAAAAAAGGCAGCTTGTTATCGTTAGCATCCTCTCTGGTGAACTTGATGTTGTTATCAACTGAGTTAATGTGTCTGGTGAACGCTTCCACCTCCCTGGCTTGGATTTTGACCCAGGTGTCATCCACATAACGGAACCAATGGCTTGGAGTTGTCCCCTCATAGGAGTTAAGGGCTCTCTGTTCCACTTCCTCCATGTAGAGGTTTGCAACAATGGGTGACACTGGAGATCCCATGGCACAGCCGTGCTTCTGTCTATAAAATCTGTCATTGAACTTGAAATAAGTGGTGGAGAGGCAGAGATCCAGCAGGGTGCAGATGTGGTCTGGGGTTAAGTTGGTCCTTTTGTCCAAATCCTTGTCCTGTAGAAGTCGTTTTTTGACGGTTTCTACTGCTTCAGAAATGGGTATGCATGTGAACAGAGAAGTCACATCATACGATACAAGAGTTTCTCCCGGGGTTAGCTTCAAATGTTGAACTTTGTTGGAAAAATCAATGGAGTTCTTTATATGATGAGGTGTGTTACCAACCAGGGGAGCTAAAATACCAGCCAGATGTTTAGCAACATTGTATGTCACTGAGTTCATGCTGCTCACGATGGGTCTGAGAGGTGTATCTTCTTTGTGTATTTTTGGAAGTCCATACAGACAGGGAGTGGCCTCACCCGGGTATAATCTATAATACAATGATCGATTGATTGTTTTCTCCTTTTCGAGTTTTTGCAGATAATCAGTGACTTTCTTTTTAAAGGTGTTAGTTGGATCCCTCTTCAGGTGCTCATAGGTGTTCCTGTCACTCAGTAGTGTGGTTATTTTCTCCTGGTAATCAGATGTGTTGAGTATTACTGTGCATCTTCCTTTGTCCGCTGGTAAAATGGTGATGTTTTGGTCTTGGCTGAGTGATGTTATGGCTTTCCTTTCCTGCGGTGTAAGATTTGAGGGAGGCAGTTTGGCACTGGAGAGGGTAGCTGATATTTTCATCCGAAGTTGTTCAGCCTCTGTTTCTGTCAAGTTGTTGTTCCTAATCGCAGATTCAGTGGCTGTGATTAGTTCCACAACAGGTATTTCTTGTGGGGAGATGGCAAAATTTAGTCCTTTTGCCAGCACATTTTTCTCAGGTTGTGTCAAGGTCCTGTTAGACAAATTTCTAACCCACAGTTCCTGAGTATTTGTGCTGGTGCCAAACTCTTTATCTTGACTGATGACTTGTGATGAGAAAACCGCTCTCTGTTGTAATTTTAGAAACTTACTTTTTTGACGTTCCTTGCTTTTTTGATGCTGTGATAGCTGAGCCTTTTCAACAAAGCAAGACACTTCTTCCAACAGAGGTGGTGGTAAAAGAGTAGAGAGCTTTTGGAGGCTCTGATCCATTTTGAGTGAGAGAGCTTCAATGGTGAAATTGATCTGTCTTATTCTCTCATTGAGAAGCTGGTTTTGAGCTTTAAGGAGGATTCCTTCAGCTCTTTGTCCTTTAATTGTCGAGTTGAGTTTTAAACTGCTGGGGATGAGTTTTTCTTGTCTGCATCTCAGACTGAAACGGAGATGGTTCCTGTAGTCTGCCAACTTCCTTGACATCTTCTCGAACTCCCGCACTTTATCCCGAGCCTTTATTCAACTCCCGCAACACTCCCGATTCATTGTTGTCATACACGACATAAGAAAGAAAAAAAAAAAAAAAAAGTATGATGTAGTTTGTGTATTAGTTAGAAAAATTGTGTATTAGTTAGAAAAAGAATTATTCATTTTGTGATGTAGTTTGTGTATCAGTTAGAAAAATTAAGTAGAATTACGGGTGATGTAGTTTGTGTATTAGTTAGAAAAATTAAGTAGAATTATTCATTTTGTGATCTAGTTTATGTATTACAGTTAGAAAAATAAGTGGAATTATTCATTCTGTGATGTTGCTTGAAGGTTATCATTGGTTGAACAAACTGTGAAATAGGGGCAGATATAATAAGATTTCATCTTCTTTCTGCTCCCTTCATTTTATCCTACTTGTATTCTTGTATCTGATGAAACTGTCTTGTATTGTTCTTTAAAATGAATGAATAAACATCAATCAATCAATTGAATTGATAAAGCTCCTCGGATGAGAAGCGAAACGTCTTCTGCAACAAATAAAGTCCAGTTGATCTTGTATTGAACGCCTTTTTGGATAACTGGAAGTTGTTCTTTTTATTTTTAATTTTTTTAAAACCACATTCCCACCCAGCCACCGAGCAGCACAGTTCAGTTTATGTTTAATGCCAGTTCCAAGCTCAGGTAAATTAGAAGGGTTGCATCAGGACAGGCATCCAGCATAAAATATTTTGTGGGAAAAAAAATCATCCAAATTACACTATACGGATCAGTAAAGACTCAGATTAAGACCAACCACCACTGGTGCTGTTGACAAACGGTGCTGGTGGAAAATGTACTATATTGTTAGTTGAAGACCGCAAGGTGGGAAATATGAAACATGCCAAGAGACAGAAGGAGAAAAGGAAAGTCAAGACTGTAGGACTGAGGGTAACTAAGGGACAAGCATAAGGTCAGCAGAACTTGTTAGAATAGGAACGAACATGTATGAGAACAGCAGAGCATGTTAAACTTGTACAGTATAGTGCATTATGAGGACAGCAGAGCATGTTAAACTTGTATAGTGCATTTTGAGGACAGCAGAGCATGTTAAATTTGTACAGTGCATCATGAGGACAGCAGAGCATGTTATACTGTGACAGGACATATGTGAGGAAAGAAGGGGACATTTGACTGACACAGGACATGCATAACGACAGTAGGTTATGTTAGACTGGTACAGGTCGTGTATGACAACAGCAGGACACAGAATGGTACAAGACTAGATGTTTTTGTCTAGTCTAGTTGAGGACAGCAGAGCATGTAAGACTGGGAAAGGATATGCATGAAAACAGCAATACTGTATGTAAGGCTGGTAAAGGACATGTATGAAGAGAGCAGGACATGTTAGCTTGGTAAAGGACATGCACAAGGACAGTTGGTCATGCTAGACTGGTAATGAACATGCATTAGGACAGCATGACATGTTAGACTGGTAATAGAAATGTATGAGGACAGCAATACATGTTAGATAGATACAGGACATGCATGAGGACAGCAGGACATGTTAGACTGGTAAAATACATGCATGAGGAAAGCAGGACATGTTACACTGGTAATGGACAAGTATGAGGACAGCAAGATGTGTTAGACTAGTATAGGACATATATGAGAACAGCAGCACATGGCAGACATGCACAGATCATGCATGATGGCAGCAGATCATGTTTGGTAAAAGACATGCATAAGGAAAGCAGGGCATGTTAGACTAGTAAAGGACATGTAAAAAGACAGCAAGGAATGATAGATTGATATGACATGCATGAGAACAGCACAATATGTTAGACAGGTGCAGGATATATATGAGGACAGTAAGATTTATAAAACTGGTACAAGACATGCATGAGGAAAACAGCATGTTAGACTGGTAAAAGAAAAGGATGAGGACAGCAAGGCATATTAGACTGGTACACAACATGCATGTTAGACTGATACAGGACATGAGGACAGCTGAACTGTAGGACATGCTAGACTGGTAAAAGAAAAGCATGAAGACAGCAGGGTGTCACAAAAGGCTGGTGCTGGTGAACCCAGTAGTGCAGGCAGGCTGGCAAGGACTCAGGATGAATATTTATTAAGGATTTATTTACAAAAACAAAAGAGCTGACAGGGCAGCAAAACAAACATGGAATGATTAGGAGGTACTTACAGAACAGATAGGTCATCACCAGTGGACAGAAGACAACGCCAGGACAAAGAGTGAGACAAACACACAGGCTTAAATACAGCAAACACTTATTAGACAAAGTGGACCCCCGTGAGTAATCACAGATGCCAAAGACAGAGACTCAGAATGCAAGACATAAACACGACACAAGATGGAGCCAGATACTAAGGAAACACAAACCCTATAAAGAGAAATAGAGGATGGGAAGAAAGCAAGGCATAAACACAACATCAGGGGGTTAGACACCCGGGACAAAAACCACAACTACACAGGGCATATTAGACTGGTATAGAACATGCATGAGGACAGCAGGACAAGTTAGACTGGTATAGGACATGCATGAGGATGACATGGAGCATTAGACTGATGTAGAAATAGGATTATTAAATGTGATAATTAATCTATTATTTTAAAATTTTGGTGGGGCACCAGCCTCTTATGAGGGACATTGATTTATTAATACTTTAATTTAAGCCTCGAACAATTAACTCTAAACACATGAGTTATTTTCTCTACTACACTACTCTCTCGCTGTACTGACTGTTATCCATAACCTACTCACAACATGATTACCAGTAATCACTGCCAACTTCCTTAACTCTGTCATCATATATTCATCATCCCAGTCCCAAAAAGCTCCACAGTGACTGGTCTGAATGACTATCGGCCGGGGGCCCTCACCCCGATAGTCGCAAAATGCTTCGAAAAACTGGTCATGACCCACATCAAAACAACTGTCAACATCAACAAGGACCCTCATCAGTATGCTTACCTTGAGAACCGATCAACAGAGGATGCCATCTCTTCCGTGGTCCACACTGCTCTCACCCACCTGGTTCAGAAAGACTCCTACGTCCGTATGCTCTTTGTGGACTTCAAAGTCAAGTCAAAAGTCAAAGTCAAAAGTCAAAGTCAACTTTATTGTCAAAAATTGCAATATGTACAGGACATACACAGGATTGAAATTGCATTTCTCTCGAGCTCGGTGCAACAGTAACCATTTAAACACTAAAACACTAAAACATTTAATAAACATAAGCATAAAATGAAATAATAAAAGTGTAATACTGTCCTGAGTTTTTGCATAGTAGTTTTTGCATAGTAGTATAAAAGTATGAAAAGTTACACCAACACTAAAACACTAAACATTTAATAAACATAGGCATAAAATGAAATAATAAAAAGTGTAATACTGTCCTGAGTTTTTTGCATAGTAGTATAAAAGTTTAAAAAGTGTATCTATAAAATAAAATGAAGGTTCTGGCATTGACATTTGTAATATAGTGACAGAACAGCATATGAAGTTTATGTACACAGTATATGTATGAGGTAGTTGATATTGGTATAGAGGTAAAGTGGCTTATGCAATAAGGCTAGTAAAAAGAATATATATCAGCGGTAGTGTAGATATAAAAAGTAGTGTAAATGTAAACAGTAGTAATAAATGTAAACAGTAGTAATAATGGGAATGTAAACAGTAGTAATAAATGTAAACAGTAGTAATAAATGTAAACAGTAAATGTAAACAGTAGTATGACTATAGGCAGTAATGTAATACAAACATTAGTGCAAATATAAGAAGTAGTGCAAACTGAATGAGCACATGACCGTGAGTTGAGTGAATAACCCGTTTTGATGACACAGAGTCCAGTGTTAAAATCTTTGTGTTGTGTGGTAATGTGTGAAAGTTTTTTGTGTTAAGGCAGTACAAGTGGGAGGGGAGGCAGAGCAGGCAGAGAGTTAAGCATCCTGACTGCCTGATGAACAGAGCTGTCATTTAGTCTGCTGGTTCGAGCCTGGAGACTCCTCAGTCTCCTCCCTGATGGCAGCAGGCTGAAGCAGCTGTGTAGTGGGTGTGTGGGATCACCTGCCATGCAGAGGGCTTTCCGAGTGAGGCGGTTGCTGTGTAAGTCCTGTAGTGAGGGGAAGGAGGTGCCGACAATCTTCTCAGCTGCTCTCACGATGCGCTGGAGGCTCTTGCGGCAGGATGCAGTACATGCACCAAACCACACCGTGATGCAGCTGGTCAGGACACTTTCTATGGCACCCCTGTAGAAGGTGCACATGATGGGGGTTGGAGCTCCAGCCCTTTTCAGCTTGCGGAGAAAGTAGAGGCGCTGGTGAGCCTTCTTGGCCAGTGATGCAGTGTTCCTGCTCCAGGACAGGTCCTCTGAGACGTGCACTCCCAGGAACTTGGTGCTGTCCACTCTCTCCACTGTGGTGCTGTTGATGGTCAGAGGGGCATGTTGGGTATCCCTCTTCCTGAAGTCCACAACAATCTCCTTTGTCTTCTCCACGTTGAGAGTGTAAGGAATAAGGTGGGGTAAGGTATTTAAACACTTACTGGACCACCATTATTGTAGAGATATAGGACTTTCTGGTCAGTTTACTGACTTACCTATATCTTTAGATGCGCAAGTCTGAGCAGAGTTTAATCTGCACAAACTTGCCACCAATTCACGGGGTCTCAACTTTTTCAGAATAAATCAATAAATCTGTGATGTGATTAGCCAGAAATGTAATTTCACAAGAGGCTTCAACTTATGTTGGTCTACCAGAAAAATAGACCTTTTATTGAAACTATCACAAAATTACATTAAACATTTGTATCGATATTAGCTCTGATTTAATAACTACGTTGACAAGAATTCAAATTAAAACAAACAGACAATTTAAACTTAACTGTTGGCACATTACTTGACAGATTAAATGCTTATGAAAAATAAGAAATAGGAGGAAGAAGATGAAAGCTAAGTTAACTGAAATTAATTATTTGAAACAACCAGAGTGGCACCTTCCCAGACGGTTCAGCTGGGCTTCCCACACGTTCAGGACACAATCAACGCCTCGTTACCTGTTGACGATATGTCTTGGAGATAAGAGTTGAGGTTTGTGGACACTAACGGACTGTGTTGTCCAGTTCACGCCCAGATGACCTCCGCGCGTGTGAGCTGATTCAGACGAGTAAGAAGAACCGCTTCTCCCGGCAGGAACAGAGCCAGCTACTGGCTGCACTTTCAAAATAAAACTTCAGAAAACAAACTCTTTCAGAAATGAGTGTTGAGGCACAGCAAGGCTTTGCCGCGACTCTCAGCTGAGACGTGGGTCGAGTTGGCACAATGACCGGGCCGTCTCCAGCTTTTCCAGAGGAGAGAGCAAGTTGACAGTTCGTTCTCCTCCAAACTCTAACTTCCAAATAGGAAGTGCCCATTATATGGGAGGCGGGATCTGACCCACCTCCTAAATGACTACTGGCGGGTATTAACAAAATAAAAGATGGAAGTATGATCCCATAGGCAGAAAGTCTCTTGACGGACAGCAGGAAAACTGTTTACATAAACAGCCAGGTGGCCTGCTTGTGAGCACAGAAAATGTTATGGCTAACTTCATAGACAACACAAAAGAAGCTGCAAGTTACGTTTACTCTGACCTTGTGCTTTAGATTCAAAGACTGCGTGTTCTGCAGAAATAAACCAGCCGAAGGGTCAAAGTCATGCAAGTAACAGATCATCATTGAAATGACAGAAATACTGTTTGATCAATTCTGAATTAACACACATTAAAGAGAAAGTTCAATCTGATTAATTAGTGTCCATTAATTCATAATAATTGTTAACCAAAATAGTGTTTACTCGTCTCCTTGAAGGCTTCAAGAAGGTGTAACACTGAGAGTTTCAGAGAGATGCAGAGAGGTGTACTTAAAGGTCAAGCCTAAAATAACAGAGGCTAGGTGTATCACTACAGGAGTGAGATTGTTGTGTCCGCACCACAAGGCCAGGCGGCTCACCTCGTTCCAGAAGTCCGTCTCATTGTTGTTGCTAATGAGACCCACCACTGTTGTGTCATCCGCAAACTTGATGAAGTGGTTGGAGCTGTATGATGGTGTGCAGTTGTGTGTTAGCAGGCTGAATACAGTACTGTAGAAGGGTGCTCAGCACACATCCTTGTGGGGCCCCCGCATTCAATGTGATGGTGCTGGATGTGTTATTCCCGACCCGTACTGTCTGTGGTCTCCCGGTCAGGAAGTCTAGCAGCCAGTTACACATTGAGGTGTTCAGCCCCAGACTGTCCAGTTTAAGGATGAGCTGTTGGGGGATGATGGTGTTGAATGCCGAGCTGAAGTCGATGAACAGCATTCTAATATAGGAGTCTTTCGTGTCCAGATGTGTGAGAGCTGTGTGGAGGGCAGAGGAGATGGCATCGTCGGTTGAGCGATTAGGCCGATATGCAAATTGGAAGGGATCCGGGGAGACATCTGCCTTCAACACCATGATCCCCCAAACTCTGATGGACAAACTATCCTCACTTGGACTATGCCCTTCCATTTGTAACTGGTAGACTTCTTAACAAACAGACCTCAGTCCGTGAAGATCCACAACTTCTCCTCCTCCACCATTACCCTCAGCACTGGCTCTCCTCAAGGATGTGTGTTGAGCCCCCTTCTGTTCACTCTGCTCACATATGATTGTGCAGCTACCCATCCAGGCTGTCATATTGTAAAGTTTGCAGATGATACAGCGGTGGTGGGATGCATCACAAACAATGATGAGTCCAGCTACAGGCAGGAGGTGGAACATCTGGAGAGCTGGTGCAAAGAGAATAACCTTCACATGAATGTGAAGAAGACAAAGGAGATGATTGTGGACTTCAGAAGGAACAAACAAACCCACACCCCACTGAACATAGGTGGATCAGTGGTGGAAGTGGTCTCCAGCTACAAGTACTTGGGTGTACACTTGAATGATAACCTCAGCTGGACCAACAACACCACCAGCCTGATCAAGAAAGGTCATCAGAGACTCTACTTCCTCAGACGGCTGAGACGAGCTGGTCTGAGTAGCCCAGTCCTCACCTCCTTCTACAGGTGTGCAGTGGAGAGCATCCTGTGCTCCAGCATCAACGTGTGGCATGGAGGCTGCACAGTTGCAGAAAGAAAAGCTCTGCAGAGAGTGGTGAAGGCTGCACAGAGGTCTGTTGGAGTCAGTCTCCCCACCATCACAGACATTTACACTTCGAGATGCAGGAAAAGAGCCACCTGCATCATGAAAGACCCCACTCACCCAGCACACACACTCTTTGCCCCACTCCCCTCAGGACGGAGGTTGAGGAGCATCAAATGTAGAACCACTAGACTGAGGAACAGCTTCTACCCTGAGGCTGTTAGACTCATGAATAAATAAATAATAAGAATAATCACTGCAAAATATCACATCATGCTGATGCTGATCTGTTTTCTTGTTGCTGTGTTCATCTGTGACCATCTGCTCATACAGACTCATGTTCGTGCTGCTGTTTGTAATGATGTTTTTCTATTACATTAGGGCTTAGTGTATTTCTAGTTGGATGTTTTTCTTAGTTATATCCTAGATGTTATTACTGTTTTTCTCTTACATTTTGTTGTTGGATGTAACTGGGACACTGTGTACATAATCTCATTTCATCACATGTACTACACGCGGTGCAAATGACAATAAAGACTCTCTGACTGACTCTGACTCTGATATTCCTCCCATCCCCGCACACACATACCGTATACAGTATAGCTTTATATGACTTTTATCATATTGCAACAATTTCATTTTTATGTTTATGTTTCTAACCATTTCCTGATTGCAGTTATTGTTCCTCTCTCTTCAGATTGATTTGTTGTCTAAATAACATTGTAAATGGAAAAAGGCATGGTCAAATGACAAGTTTTACAGCCACAAAGACTTAGCAATTATTTTTATGCCGATGCCCTTCCTGATGCAACCACCGAACACCGAGATACTACAGCCCTCTGTATGGAGCAGAGAGCTGCTAGGGTATACGGGGAGCAGATTGTGGGGGTTAAAGGCCTTGCTCAAGGGCCCAGGGTGGGGCAAATGAGGGTGGAGGTGGGTGTTTCACATATCCCACCCACATTTTGATGTTGTCGGTAATGGGAGCTGAATCAGCGATCACAGGTCCACCTTCTCTAGCCTCTGCACCACCATTCCCCTTAAATTTAGGAATATTTTATTATACTGTACTCAGCTCACCATGTCATTATAAGTTTGTACATAGTCAGTGGTGTTGAGTGTTAATGGAAGTTTTTTCCCCCCAATTTTTTTAACGAATAGTTGTATAATATTAAAGTAGGAAATAATTTATGTTGCACTACTGTCTGGTTCACAGTATTGCAGTATGTAAATTATGGCAGCCCTAAATGCTTTCACCCTCAGGGCCTAGAGGTACATTAAGGCAGGCTTGGGAGAGGGCCCCTTTATTCATTCAACCTTTATTACGTCAGGTTAATCTCATTGAGCCTCGAGGACTCACTTACAAGAGCGACCTGCTACAAACTAAAGAATGATGACAAAAATAACAGTAGAAATTTCCCTAAACAATCAACAATATACAAACATGAGAGAGAAATACAGAATTTTTATTTTTTTACAAATTAAAACAAAATATTAAAGTATCAAAACATTATAAGGTAGATGTAGAAAATCAGTAACCGGAACATATCTGGATTGGTTTACAAAGTTTTGCCTTGGGTCCCGAAATGGTCTGCCACCACTATGTTCAGATGGTACCAGTTGTCTATTTTCGATGTTAGTGTTCTGATAGTATATCCATCCAGCCATAATCTTTTACCCATGCTTTTACCCGCTTCTTCCATTTTGGGTCACGGGAGTTGCCGGTGCTAATGTCCAGCAATCACTGTGCGAGGGGCGGGGTACACCCTGGACGGGTCGCAAGTCCATCACAGGGACACATAGTGTGAGGATGGCACCATGGCACCATCTAGTGGGCATCTGTTGGTCTTGTCTGTTCCCCTTGTGATTTATTAGTTTCCCTCCTGATTTTAGTCTCCATGTTTTAATTACTCTTAGTTGTAATCTCCAGTTCTGTCATCCTAATGTACTTCATGTTTCAGGTAGTTTCCCAGTTTTTGCTTTTAGTTAAACCTCCAGTTTAGTCTCTGTTTTATTAACTATTAGGTTAACCTCCAGTTCTGTCTGTTTAGTCTCTGTGTTTATGTTTCAGGTAGTTTCCCAGTTTTTCAAGATCAAGATTCAAGATTCAAGATTCAAGAGCTTTTATTAACATTGCACCAGTTGTTACCAATACAGCGTGATTATGTATTCACAGTCAACCCGAGATGGAGAGTGTGTAAAGCTGCTGCTTATTCAGAACACATTACATGTTCTTCAGCGCGGCCTCTCTCATCCGTTTCGGGATGAAGGTCAAAGGTGTGAAAAAAGGAAAGTACCATTGGGGTCACAGCGTTGGTATTAAAAAAAATGTATCACATTTTGTCTGCCAAGACACCGCATGACACAGTAAAAACTATACCAAATAAGCACATTTAGACAGTTACATGTTGCATGTTGAAACTGAGGCAGGGAGGATTCTGTCCATGAGACACCAGATAGCGACAGTCTGACCAGCCGGCCTCCGATAACGCTCATAGAAAAGTTCTCCGGGGGGGGGGGTAGCAGACGAGACAAAGAGCAGCTGTTTTGTCCACATTAGAGCACATCTCAGGGGAAATTAGATATCCAGCCTTTCTCAAGGCTGTTTCCAAGGGAGTCAGATAAGAATTGACAAATATTTTCATTTCAGGCTCACATTGTAATTTCTGTAGCCTTCAGTCTGTAAGGGCGACTCTGTTCCAAGTGATCCAATTCGGGACTTTTTTCCACTGATCCAAGCTCTGACCTCAGATGTTGACCACAGCGTGCAGAGTCCCAGTCCGAGGGTGATCTGTTCACCCTCTGGATAAGCTCGCAAACAGCTGATTTCTCGAGGTCACCGCGCAGACCAGACGTCGGGTGCTCCAGGCATTAAGTCCTGCTGAAGTCTCCCTCCTTTGCGATAGACCAGTGCTCCACAAACGCCAAAAAGCAAAGCGCTGCCATCATAATCCAATATAAACCAGATTCTTCACCTCCACAGAGCACAGCACAGAGAGCGAGACGCACACCATCCACACCCAGGAATCCATGGCGTATCCTCTTTCACTCTGTGTGGGTGGACCGGCTCCCCTTTACCGTTCTTCTGTAGAAATCTTGTTCGTAGAATCGAATGCCCAAACCTCCAATCCATCTTAATTTGCGTTCGAGGTGCTTTGCTGAGGAGCTGCAGGCAGCAGGGGGGGGGGGAGGACGGGAGAGGGAAGGACTAGCGACTGCCTCCGTTGAGAGCCAAGGTTGAAAGGTTTTTGCTTTTAGTTAAACCTCCAGTTTAGTCTCTGTTTTATTTTCTATTAGCTTAACCTCCAGTCTTCCTAGTTTACTTTTCATGTTTCAGGTTTAGTCTTCCCAGTCCTGCTCTGTGTGTCTAGTTAATTGTCTCTAGTTAATTGTCCCCAGGTGTTTGTGATTTTGTCTCGTCTTGTCTGTGAGTATATAAGCCCTATGCGTCTCAGTGAGTGCAGCCGCATCGTTTGGTATTCCCCTGTGTTCCCAGCTCATGTAAGTGTTTTTGCTGCACAGTCAGCCTTATGATTTTTGTTGTTATTAACACCTTCTTTGTAACTCCTGTCTCGCTGTGAAAGTTCTTGTCTGCAATTGGGTTCTGTCCTGCCTGCAAAACCTGACACATAGAGATAAACAACTCTCACTCACACCTAGGGACAATTTAGAGTTACCAATCAGCCTAACATGCATGTTTTTGGTCTGTGGGAGGAAACCGGAATACCCGGAGAAAACCCACGCATGCACGGAGAGAACATGCAAACTCCACCCAGAAAGGCCCCCGGACCGGGATTTGATCTAGGGACCTGCTCGCTGAGAGGCAGCGGCTCTCAGTTGCGCCACCGTGCTGCCCTTCTGATGGTATGACTCATTTCAATTCAATTTCAATTCAGTTTATTTATATAGTGCCAAGTCACAACAGAAGTCATCTCAAGGCACTGAACAAAAATATTCACATACATAAAAAGTAATTTACTAACATTATTTATCTGAGGAGCAGACTGCTTTGAGTTTAACCTCATTGCAGACTCTCATCATCACCCTGCCCTCATATCTGAGGGCCCCACAGACCGTGACATGTTTTAAAAAAGGTCTCAAAACCTTTATTTTTATCCAGTTTTTTTAATTAATTAATTGTGCTTTTGTTTTTATTGCACCCAGATTTATTTGAGTATTTTATCTGCATTTTGTGAATTTTAAGTTTTTGATGCGATCATATGTGAGGCACTATCCTCTTGGTTGTTCCTTCTCTTGGTTGCAATATGGTTGATTTTTATCTTGATTTTATTTAATGTTCATTGTAGCACTTTGAGATCTGTTGTATGTAAAGTGCTTTATAAATAAAAGTTGTTATTATTATTATTATTATCATCTTAAGCAATCATTGCAGACTCTCATCTTGAGCAAGCACAAAGGCGATAGTGGAAAAACTCCCTCATGAGGAAGAAACCTCCAGCAGAACCAGGCTCAGGACAAGCGGCCATCTGCTTCGACCGGCTGGGACAAGAAGGAGGAACAGATACACAATGGCAGGCCAAAAATTACATGTTAAGATAGAAATAGCATCAAATGAAAACTATTCAATTGCAACAATTCCTTTTAAGAAATGTGGTTAATTTATCCTTCATAAGTCCAAGTTTATAGCAGCATAACAAGCTGACCCTATAGGATTTATTAAAAAGGAAAGTCTTAAAACTGGACAATGTGTCAGCCTCATGGACAGAAACTTGAAGTTGGTTCCACAAGAGAGGAGCCTGATAACTGGAAGATCTTCCTCTCATTCTGTTTTTGGAAACTCTAGGAACCACAAGTAAGCCTGCAGTCTGAGAGTGAAGTGCTCTGTTTGGAAAATATGGAACAATAATATCTCAAATATAAGATGGACCTAGGTTGTTGACAGCTTTGTAGGTTGTAAGTGTCCGAGTCATGCTTCTGTGTTCTTCTGATGGTACCATCATGTGTCTGGGTTCTGTGTCTGTGGTCTGACGGTACTGGTATTGGACATTTTGGACGCATGTTCTGTCCACTGGACCTGCTCGGAGCCCGGGCTGTGACGTCATCCTCCCCAGAATGCCTGGCTCCTCGCAGACCCCAGCAGTCCAGGCCCGAACTCGACCCATCATGTTTAAAACTTGTCCCAAAATGTCGACTCGGACACGAAATGGAGACTGGACCGAGAGGCTTGGGGAGAATGGGTCGGTGAGTACCGCTTCGTGTCGTGTGCTGGCCCAACCCGCACTTTGGACCCTGTTCGCTCGGTGAAAATGGAAGTTGACTTCCGAACAACAAACTCCGGCACAACTTGGTGACCCGTTGCTTTTTTGTGTAACGTGGTTTGGACCCGCTTCCGACTCGGTACTTCTCCCCGGCTCGCACCGAATAATTCGTCCGAATGTCCGAGAAGCGGGTCAGTAAAGTATTGAAGCTCGTTTCAGAGATGATGAATAAATACCAACAGGTTAGCAGGGAAGATTAGCCCCGGGTCCGAACCACGAGTTTCCAGCTGCTTCTGGACCAATGTTCCAACCACACTTGTTGCCTTAGAGCACACTGGTTTAAAGAGGGGGAAAAAAACAATTTATTTTCTGTAATTCCTCCAAAGTTAGCGTCTGCGAATGAGTTTCAGCTTTTCAAACAAAATACCAGTTTTATTTTTACCTGACATCAACTTGTATATTACACCATAACTTTATTACTAACAGGATCAGGTATGTAGCTATAACAGTTGTGACACTGATGAACTTGGAGAAGAGCTAAATGTTTTGATGCCTCCATGGCAGGCAGATGTTTGTGTTGCTTCAGCACACACAGCTGCACCAGGCTCAGTGTGCTTCTCCACCACTCCATGTCTTAATTTGGTTGAATAAAACCCTTAAAGTTAGATGGGTGGCCACCTTGAATTTTTGATAAGCATTCAAAATTGGACACTGTTCTAGTCTTTGATGGACTTCAGTTGTTGATATGTGCTGCTGAATATCCATGATCTCATGCTGCTGATTAATTTCATGCTGCTGTATTTATTCATACTCATGTACATGTATACTTACTTGCACAGACTCATGTTTGTGCTGCTGTGGTTCAGCATATTGTTTTTGCACTATTAAATGTTTAGCATATTCTAAGTTTAACATATTCTTAGTTCACATCTGCTCATACAAACTCATGTTCGTGCTGCTGTTTATTCCCACTATATTAGGCTTAGTGTATTACTAGTTGATGTTTTTCTTAGTTAGTCCTCGATGTTATTACTGTTTTTCTCTTTCATTTGTTGTTGGATGTAACTGGGACCTCGTGTACATAATCTCGTTTTCATCTCATGTACCACATGCGGTGCAAATGACAATAAAGACTCTCTGACTCTCTCTGACTCTCTCTTTATTACTGTTTTCTTTTACAATTTATACTTTTGCTATTGTTGGATGTAACTGAAACCCTGTGTACATAAGTTCGTTCCACCTCATGTACTTACTACCCATGTACATGTGATGCAAGTGACAAAGAACCTTGAACTTGAACTAGTCTACAGTACTACTATACCAATTTTCAGCTTTTTGTCTAAAAAATGGCTGAATTATAGCCCTTTCTAAACTTGGCCTTAGCTTGACATTATTATTTGAACTCAGAACGTCTTGGAGATTGTTTTGGCCACAAACGTACAATTGCAGTTTTCTGGCCGATCAACGATTTCTAAAAAGTCTGACCTGCCGATTCTGATTTATAAGCAACACTGCTATAAGTTCACAATGCACCTTCAATTTTCCAATACTATTTTATTGAAAAACATACCCCTGAACAATATCCTAGAAACAATACAAACTTGTTTTAACTGGCCACGAGATTGTGCTCTGAAATATAAATGAAGTTCAGACAATTGTTGTTAAAACAAACAAAAACAAAAAAATCTGTAAAATCGGTTTCTCATGCAAGTATCGGCTGATTTCCGATGTCCAAAAATTAAGGAAATCGGGGCCGATAAATCTGTGCACCCCTAGTTCAGTATTTTGAAAAATGTTCAAGTTATTTGTGTACCATGCTAATTTACATACGATTCGCCTTTCTCCTTTGACCTAAGAGGTCGTTCTGCCCAGAAGATCAGATTTCCCTGTTGTTAGGGGGCAGACAAAAGTTAACACTCATGTCAAAATGAGAAGAACAAGCAGAAATGCTTTGTGCAAACAGCTGTTGTGTAAAAACTATAAGGTGCATTGAATTTTTTTTAAATATGAGTGGGGCGGGAAGAAATGAGTTTTTACGCATGTAAAATTTCAAAATTTTACAGCACTTTATTGCAGAGATTTATGCCGGGTACCCACTAGACGCGTCGAAACGCTCCTGCCGCCCCCTTTTGGCCACTTGTCACTTTCACACAAGCCACTGAAGACGCCACTGATGACGCGCCCTGGGAGGAGGCAGAGGAGGGGGTGTCTGGGTCCTTTTCCGGTTGTTTCTTGTACACCGGGCAGATAAAATCAGCTGTTTGTGAGCCTCGTTACTACTTGAGTGGGTTTTCTACGAGCCGAACTGCAGCTCCAAAAGTCTTTGTTGAGATTAAAATGGTTTTTTTAATGTTTGGGGTGATCGTACGCTCGAGCGGATAGCAGCAACTGTTTAAAATTCCAAGTTTCTTACCGGAGGCTGGTTTCTTCATGGAGGCTCGATGGGGTAAGTTTAAAAAGTCCAGAAAAAGTCCAGTTTTCGTTGCGTTATCACATAGCAGAGTCTCTCCCGATTGGTTGCTGCGACGCGTCGAGCGTCGAAAGTTCAAATATTTGACCCTTGGCGGCTCGACGCATAGGTTTCTTCGGATGCGCACGTGCGCAGAAAGGAACTGTCGCGTGCCGCCGCGCCGCTTCAAACACTCAAAACGCGCCGCTTCACGATTCGACGCGCCTCGACGCATCTCCACGTAGACTTTCAAAGTAAACCGGCCGCTTCCGCTGGCCTAAACGCGTCTAGTGGGTACCCGGCATTACGGTGGCTGAAATGTGCTGCAAACGGCTAAACGTGCCGCAAAACGGCAAAAAGTGCTGCAAACGGCAAAAAGTGCTGCAAACACATGAATACAAAACAAAAAACTAATGCAAAAGAAAAACGCTGCAAAAGAAAAATTCTGCAATCATAGAAAACGGAAAAAACAACAACATACAAGCAGTAAAACAAATGCAAAGGAAAAACTGCTGCAAATACCCAAAACACTAAACCCTCCTGAAAACAACTGCAAGCAGGAAACACTACATATTCGCTCCAAAAAAGCAAAAGTGCATCAGACCAGTAGGGGGACTGGACCACCAAGTCATTTTCAAGGATTCAAGTTAATTTATTTGTCATTCCACCACATGTGTTACATGTAGAATGAAATTGTGTACACATGTTCCCAGTTACATCCAACAAAAGTATAAAACATAAAAGGAAAAGCCGTAATAAGATCTAAGATATGAACTAAGAAAAACTTTAACTACAGTAAATGGGACCTGACCCTGTAATACATCATAGTTGAGCAGCCACTGGCCAAAAAATTACTTATTTTAGGAGTTTCAAAACCAAGTACTTAAACTACAACATATTTTATTTTAAAGAGCAATGTCTTCTGGTTATTTAAGCCTGGTTGTACAGTGCCGGGGCAGTAATTGGCTTGAGAATGATGGTACCCCCAATACTGTAATTTACTGAAACATCCTAAATATCACTGTTTTGCTTGTACAGTGCCAAGAGTATCTAAAGAACATATTTTCTGTCTTAAAGGGGACCACAGATGCAAAATTCACTTTTTAATGTTTTTTTTACTCAACTTTGGGTATTTACTTCATAAAAAAACAGTCCTTGTGCCAAAAAAATGCACCCAGTGGTTTATTTACTCTAAGTAGATTTATTTATTTTTGATAAATACACCAGGATTCACACTTCCTGCAGTTATTGACGTCACAAGCCGTAGCCAATCACCTCAAACCTGAGTCCAGCCCCTCACCTAGCAACCCCTGGTTAGGCTCAACCCACTTCTGTATTAAACACATGACTGTTGTTTTTCATGATTTCATCTCATCTTTTGTTTATATGTTCTTAATTTCATGTGTACAGCACTTTGTTGCAGCTGTGGTTTTTTTTAAATGGCTTTATAAATAAAGTATAATTGTTATTTTTATGTTTTAGTTCAAATTTTAGTGTATTTGCCAGTGCTGGGCAGCACTAACCCAAAAATTAGTTCCACTATTTCTAAAGCACTAATTAATTTATTTAGGTCCACAATTTCAAAAGCACTAATGTCTTATGAAAATTAGGGGAAGCTAATTCTAAACCGCTAATTCTAAAATAAAACACCATCAGACAAGAAGCAAGTTTTAAGTTGTTTGTATTGTACTATAGACTTAGGAAGGTATTTATAATAATATTGTTTGTAATAATAATCATTTTCTTTGAGTATAACCAATAGACAGGAAGGTATTTATAATAATATTGTTTGTAAAAATAATCATTTTCTTTGACTATAACCAATAGACAAAAAATACACACAACAAAACAGACCCTGATTACACCCAAGAGTTCTTTTTTTTCTATTTTAAATCGGTTCTTGAATCCCGGATGATTAAAGGTCCATCAATCAATAATCTGGTAGTTTGTAGTTCATGATCCAGGGTAATATGTCCAGAAAAAAACAAATAGTTTGGTGCAATTTAAGTCCTACCGCACAGCTGTGGTGGTCCGGTAGCTTGCCAATGCCATCCTGGGTGGGAACAGGGGGTGAAAAAAAACCTGACCTAAACAAGGTCATAAACAAAACAAAAAATAGCATTACTTTATACACAGGACTAAACTGTTATCAAAATTTCTATAGGCAGTCAACAGATTTAATGAAAAGTAACTAAAATGATCCTAAGAGGATGAAATTACAAAAATCAAAGGATTTATTTAATACTTTACGTAGATATATTCTATTCGGCCACGAAATTAACAAAAAAGAGAATGATCTTTAATCCCTAACACACCACTTTTAAATCTCAAATACACGGGCGTCTCGCCACCGCATTTATACATAAAAAGCAACCCAAATACATAAACTAACGACTCACCGTCGCGTGGTGTACACAGAAGACACAATAAAATCATCCGGCCACGTTAATTTGGCTTGAAACATCGGGGTTGTCTGCGGATTTATCCAAGTACCCAGCACAACCAGCTAGCCAGCCACAGAACTAGCCCTCGAGTTCACGACTGACCCGGAAGTTGTCATCAACATGGAATAGTCCATTTTTAGTAGGGGGATAAAGAAATCGACCGTTTTTTTTATTGCGTATTTAATGATCGTTTTCATCGTAACTATAATTATTTTTATGTTAAATGTACATTAAAGCTGCAGTATGTAGCTTTTTTTATGAACATATTTCTTCACTCTGTCACTACCTCCTGACAGACTGATGTTAGCCAGGTAATCTCTGAAAAAAAATTAAAAAAAATATTGTCCCCTTGCTTCTCCAGGTGGTAAATAAGCATTTCTAAAAAGAAAAGGTGACCCGCCATTTTCCAGCCAATAAAAACAGAGTTTGTAACCAGCCAATAAAAACAGAGCTTGAATTTGAATCAGCCAATAAAAACAGAGCTTGAATTTGAAATTCAACAGACCACAAGGGGGCAGAGCCACATATGGCTCTGAGGGGGAGGGATCAGAATGCTTTGCCTGTTGAAAATATTTCTAACTGCTGCAGTTCTACAGAAACTGCATACTGAACCTTTAACAAGCAGGATCAATGTTAGTGATGTAGGTGACTGCACGGGGCGAGGCGGGGCCGGGGCCACTGCTGAAATGGGACCCCCAGGCATTTACCTACATGGTAGAGCCGAGTCTGTTCTCAGCTCTGCCCCCCTCACCCTCACACCCTTCCTCCTTTCTGCTGTTTACGGTGGGGAAAAATATAAAACAAGCAGCATAAGAGCTTGTAAATAAGTTTATTGGTTTTTACTGATAGATAATTAGTTATTAGCGGTACTGCATTTTAAATAAAAATAGCACAAATCCGCTTATGAATTATAAAAGTTAGTCAATTCACAAAAACGCTGACAAAAAGTTTAGGTCCACTGTAAGCGGAATAGTGCTTTAGCGCTCCCTAGCGTTCATCCGCCCACCTTTGGTATTTGCGATCGCTCCCAACGCGCAGCCGTCAAAAATTAAACGAGCGGACCCCCGGCGTAGGGACCAGCGGCAACGGGACACTGCTTCTGGCGGATGGAGCGGAGCTTCAATTGTACAGCCTCGCTGCAGCGTCCCAGCAGCCTCACAGCAGCGAGGACCTTCTCCTTACGGATTAATTTACGGGAGACACTTGGTGAACTTTGTGTTGTCTTGACTGGAACAGCGATAACTCCCAAAATCGCCGCGTGCAACGAGCGGAGCTGGCGAACACCGGAAGAGGAACAAGCTAACATTAGCTTCGGATTCGGGTGGTCTAATGCTAAAAGGAGCAGCAAATTGCGGCGCGCTCAGACGGGTTTCGGTAAGTTATCTTAAGCTAGCACTAACAGTAAGTCAAATGAGTAATAAAAAAAGAGCTAATTTTAAAACAACAACACATTACAGATACTGGCTGTTACAGAGGGCGTAAACAGATCGTTGAAGGGCGTGGACTTCAAGAAACCGGTCGTTCAAAACGAAAGTTAAAAATGGCAGAATTAAAAAGGGTATAATTGATTATCTAAGAATTATTTTGTGTATTAAAATGAATTAATATTGTCAAGATAGCACACAGACATAACATAAAAATTTTAAATACCTATATGTGGTCTCCTTTAATGTATCCATAATATATTGGCATTAAGGTAGTAAAGATTAGTGAACTTGGTTGAAAATATTTAGAAGTATTGAAAAAAAAAGTTTGAAAAACTAGCCTATTTCGTAAATTGCTAGAGACGTTTATCACTTATCCAAACACTAATATCAGTGTTATAGATACATACTATACATTAACATTATT